>JAGDQP010002544.1:80142-103324 GCA_022664845.1 Lepisma saccharinum
ATATATATATATATATATATATATGGTTGGCCAACGTTGTAACACATCCAGTTTTTCATCGTAACCATTTTCCCACCATGCCGACCATTTTTCAACGTTGTTCTACCCATTTGGGCTACAGGGGTATGGGCTACGCCTGTCACAGGTCTGTGGAACAATAGTTCTCGGTGAGCACTTCTCTGGGTGCAAGTTATGGAAAGGTAGCATCCACAGCCTTTGTCTAAATACCAAATTGTCTCTGGTGAAACTAACGGAAATCAAAGCACTCATACAATATTGAGCGTTAAGTAATTATGTGACAAGAACTTTCTTGGTGGCAACATATTTTATGGATTAATTAAATAAATAACATATATGAAATATTTCCCTGATATAAACAATAATTAGATTCGACTGTTTCAACCCTTCTCAAGCCCTTATTCCAACCATAGTGATCCAATGCTTGAGATGGTAGCATGAGTTCTCTTTGATATCCACAGCCAGTCCACATTCAGACACAAGCAATGAGTTGTTGGGGATAAACCCTCAGGCACACAGGTTTGAATCCTGCCTCCGCTCCAACTGCTTGAAGTTTCTCTGATTTTTCCTTGATTTCACTAGGCGAATACCGTGAAGATACTTCAACTAAAAGGCCCATGTCACTATCTTTCCTATCCACGGGCCTAAGCCACAGTTAGATGTTCCTCTACAATGGCCTAAAGATGTTATGAATCTTGTGTAAACTTGCTCCGTAGGAAAATAATATTACTATTCGCGGTGACTCCGTCTTGTTCAAGACGCAACAAATCCATAAAAATAAACCATTTTGACCTATGATACACATTACACCCACTATGGTAAAACCTTTCTTATGGGCTTTAGATCTCCTAACCAAAGTCATCTATTAAAACTTGTATAAAGTGCCGCCATACTGGCGATTAATTATTATCAGTAATAGAATCACCATGCACTCGGTTCATCTCTCATACGCCCACATATTCACAATACCATCGGGTATAGATTTTATGTATTTCCATTAAATTCGCGAGCTTTGACTTTATTCAAAGACCATCTATCTACTGCTTGCAGAGTTTGTTTCTCACGCTAAAGAAAAGCCGATTTCAAATACATGTTTTGAAAATACAGGAAGCAAAAAACTTTATTGCATGGCAATTTGATATATCTTGATAAACAAGCATATCATGTATGTATTCAAAAGCACAATTTTCCATTCAAAATAGTAAAAATAAGGCCTTGCTATCATAGCTTATCAGTGTTTTGTTTTGTAAATGTAAACATGGCGTATGATTGAGTTGTACTAGAACGCTAAATCGTAAACAAGTTTATCATGAGAATATTTTACTGTTTTTACTAAAGCAAAGGTTTGTTTATCTTGCATTTGTTAAATAAACTGCAACTTCTGCAAAAAGAACATCTTTTCGCAAACTCGTTTTTTTAAAGAAACAAAAACATTCAGCCTTATTGCCGAAGATAAAAACTACTTTAAACAAAATGTTGGAAATAACTTCAACAAGATGATTAAAATAGCCTTTGAATACACTTTTTGTTTATGAGAGTAACCTTATTAAAGCAAGAAATAACAAAATGAAAATTCAAACTTCATTGCAGTCGTTTAAAAAAGAAATTGCTTCCATTTAGTATAATATAGGTGAACGAGTCTACTGTCTTTCAAAGCACGACAAACTTGCGACAAGCCTTGTTTTAGAAAGAAAACGTTGGTAGACCAAGATCGAGCCTGTGGCAGAAAAAGATTTTAAATCTGCAGTGAAGTTCGAACTCGCAATCTTAAGATTTGTCTGTGTTTCCGTCACTCTAACCATCACTCCACGGTTCTTGTGTTGGACGAAGTACATTTTACTAGTCCTTTTATGTTACCGAGACAGTTTCTGAAGTAAAGATAATTCGAAACTGGGAAAGCTTATTGATCCTGTTTTAGAACTATGAAGAAGGCTGATTCGTGATTTTCTTTTACAAGCGAGTCACCTCAGGAGAATCATTATGATCTGTACGTACTTTCCTGTTCGGCTCGGTGACATTTCTCAAACAAACTGACTGTCAACTCACCAGATAGTACGCTAGTTTAAACCAAGTTTCGACTAGCCTTGATTTTTCCTTACAGTAATAAAGTGACAGTGATTTTTCCTGTTGGATTACTAAATGGAACGCCGGGATTCCAAAAACAATATCTTTTTTTTAACAAATTCTTTTCATTCGTAAATATAAATATTTTCTACCCTTTTCTTCCTTTTATATTTTTCAACACTCTATACAATTTTCAAAACTGTACGCATTTCCCGAAAATAAGTTAAACAATTGAAGTTAGATAATTAATTATTATTTTCTTTCAATATACGCAATACAAAGACCAAAAACGCAATATGTCACGGACCCCAGGAGTAAAGTATACACATCATTAAGATTTTCCTGAAGAGGCTCGCTTGCAAAAAATCAACGAAACAGGTTTCATAGCTCTAAAACAGGATCAATGAGCTTCTAGAGTTTCAAATTTCTGCCCATATCAGTTCATTTACTTCAGAAACTGTCTTTGTAACATAAATAGAGGAGTAAAATACATGACAGAAATGACGCAATAGAGCAGTGGGTAGAGTAACGGACTACAAACAAAACTGAAGATTCTAGGTTCGAACCGCAGTCCAAACAATAGAAATATTTTTCCGCCACAGGTTTGATGTTGAACAAGACAAGTTTATAGCAAATTTTGTGACGTGCAAATTTTGTAACAATTGGGCACTTGTCAACTAGCAAGTTTGCAGCAATGCAATATAAAACTTTATGCAAATTTGCAATGTCAAATCTCGTACAAACTTACTGCAAGTTAGGATGCTATCTGGAATGTTAGTAATGTAAACAAGGTATAACACATCTATAAGAAAAATGTAACGATCTTGACATTCTAGCAATACGTTTATCAGACAAGTTTGCTCAGTTGTGTTTTGTTTAACGAATACTGAAACTGTTACATTATTCTCAGTTGCTTTATTGAAATTTAGTGTAAGCCTTCTGAGTGTGATACTATTTCCAAGTTTTGGACATGAGGCTATATTTTACAAAAATAACTCATACTGCCATCTCGCGGTTAAGGTCGACCTGCTGGTATGGCCGTCGGATGCAGAGTTCTTTTTGATGCTGAGGGAACCACGTATACGGATTGTCCCGTCTTATTCTTGTGCTGACACTGGAAGTCATGAATTTGATTTTAATAGCCGTCTAATTGTTCCCTAACGGCATTGGCCTTTATCTAAAAGCAATACTGGACTGATCTATATCATTACAAATTCAATCCAGATAGTACAGGGGGTTAATCTCCATCGTGCTTTTCCTTCCTATACCAATATGAACCAAATATTCAGTTGTAACAGTTTTTTATGTTTGTTATGGCTCCGCGGCCCATTTGTAATGTATATCTTAATTCTCGCAGAAAACGTAAATATTACTTACGTTTGCTCTGGCGTCTATATTTTAACACTAGTCGATCACTCCAGTATCGTTACCTAAAGATCAATGCTCACGTCTATATTTTTACACTAGTCGATCACTCCAGTATCGTTACCTAAAGATCAATGCTCATTTCATTCTATTAGTTGATGCTTAGACAATGAGTTCCGAAATCGTGAAAAATCCATTAAAAACGAAAACGTGTTATTCAATTTCATCTTCTTTAGTACACTCTGTTTCCTCTTTATCAAATGTCTTGCTAAACTAGTAATATTAACCAATTATAATTATCTCACATTATTTAACTATCACTGTTCTTGCCGTAGATATCTTACACTATGGTAATGCCATATGCATTGGTTTATTAATTATGCAGGGTGTTTCAAAAGTTACACAACTCGTTGTTTCATAGCGCGTAACTACACCGTTGTTGTCTGAAGTATAGCTCTGTATACTGAGAAATTTTAAAACATCAACCAGCGAACCATCATTCAGAGAATGTTTCCAGAGTCGGAGTTTTTTTGTTTTGTTTTTTTTTGTATGTTCCTACATATCAGTTTATATAACCATTTATGTATTATTCAAGTAACTAATTGCAACATTTGTCGGTATAGTTAGGGAGTCCCAATAGCTGCTCACCAAACACACGAAAGAAACGCCTTACGTAAAAGCTTACAAGCATTGTGCAGGGGTATTATTAATATATTTCAAACACAGTTTTCCATATTAAACTAGACTCTGGCAACACTGTTTGCTGGGAGTGAGTGTTTAGCCTCTTTCTCACTATGTCGTTTTCAAGGCAATATGGAAAATTTGAAAATGTCCGGGAGAATCTAACAGTTTGGCTACATCCGGCAACCCTGGAAAAATGAAAACGGTTCTCTTGTAATATACAGCTGATAATCAAACCTCGCGCTTTATTTGAATTTTAGGGTTTGCGTCTCGTCAAGTTCTAGAATTTTCCCTGACATTTCAATTTCGTCCTTTTTTTTTCATTAAAATAATTTAGTGAGGTAAACAGGGGCACTAGAGAGGCAATGAGGGCTGACCAATAGAAGCCGAATTTGCGCTTCGCTGTCACATCGGTACCCCACAAAATTGGTATTTCTAGATACACTAGATTTGTTCAAAAACAAATCGAAGGTTTTTCTGAGCTCATTGAAATAAAGCTATCAAAAAATAAAGTAATTTTCTTCTCTGAATCTGTCACTGAATTGTAAAATAACATAATTCCAAAAAACAAATTGTACAATAAACGCTGTTTTTGCAAGCCTCGTATCTCCAAACTTCTTATTTCCAACCCCCATAACTCCTTTCGGTTGCATTGAGTTGCCTGGCAACGTTGAGCGTACTTGAAGACTGTTACATACAGACTAATTTATCATTATAGTTAAAGCCGAGTTTTACGATTCAAACTCTCAAATTTTATTTAGGGTCATTCCATGTCAAATCAACACAGTGAACGGGAAAAAACAATTTAAGTCACCATTTCAGTTTTTAAAATGAATTTTGGTGTGTTAGTAGGGCCGAATAAGAAACACTCAAAAAATGTAATATGTCATATTCTTCGCAGTTACAGCATCTTAAATTTTGATTTCCCCCCCCCCCCCGAAAATTTTAGTCACTTTGATTATTAAAAAAATCTTGTAAGTTTTGCCCTAATTAAGTTAAAGATATGATTCTTATGTCGTTGTGAAGGTGTTAGACAGAGGTTACATTTGATATACAACATTTGACACTACCTATAGAATTGAAAATTTGATCTTCAACCTTTTGACCTTGTATAGCGAAAATGACGTCACTTCCGATTTTTGTGAAACTTTCGGAGAATAATGCTCTGTTGTTGTTGGTGCGTGTTTTGATAAGTACAGTGGAAAAAAAACAAGAGGCCATTTCTTGGAAGTAATTGCTTAGGTATAAATGAAATATTTCATGTAAAATATACCATCAGTTTTACTCTTCAATAATAATTTATTTCCACATAATGATCTACATCACTGTGTATTTTACTTAATATTAATCCATCTTAAAAAATAATACCAAGAGACCAAGTTGATGTATACAAACACAGATGTTCAAAATTGAGTTGTTTATTTTGTTTCTGTATAATTTAAAAGAGAATCATGTTAAACAAATGAGGGTAATATACTAAGACAACTGTTAGAACAACATGGAATTATTTACTGATCCATTGTTACATAAATATACTAGATAATTAAATCCCTTTTTTCTTCTCATGAATTGTAAACTAAAATAAAAACGAAAGGGAGAAATGAGAGAACTTTCATTTTAACAGAGAGTTTTATGTTTATTTTACTAACAGGAAAGGTATAAAGAAATAGCATAAATTATACCTTGTATTATGCCAGCAGCAACAAAGAGTAAGTACGTGTACCACTAGTTTTGTTAATTTTAAGTGCTTACCTCTCATCCTAGTAACAGAAGTTAACTTGAAATCTAAGCACTTTGCATATCAATGATGTACTGGTTTAAATATACCTTTACACGATGATCAGCCGATACTGCTGTTCTATGATAGTGTTATTCAAATGATTTATCAATCTTTCATTAATGCAGTATATACGGTGTGTAAGATATTTGAGGACATCTGTTCGTACCAAATAAAACAGTTCTAACTGACGAAGTTCTAATTGTGATGAAAATTTGTACGAATGCCTAAGAGTAGCTCAATTACATGTTTATTCCACAAAATCACCTTTGACTGCAATGCTGGTTTCAATGCGAGACCTGAAGAAGCAATATGTGTGAATTAAGTGGTCCCTGTTCATTCAGACATTACAATGGCGGTCTGCAGAGAAGCAGTACGGCTTTGGGAATGTTTATTATTCGCTCGTTCAAAAACGCTACACTCATATTAGTCCTTGGGATTTAAATCAAGTGAGTTCCTACGCCACATGTTTCGTGTCAGATAATCGTGGAAATTTCAGGGCTGTCATTATTGAATGTCATAAGCCGTGTGGGTAGGTGTGGAGTCTTGCTCAGATACATACGGTCGTCTATTGGTCACACCGTATATTTATGGTTTAAATACTGTTCTAGTACCTCAATATAGGCAGCAGGAATATCGCGAGACATTGCTGAAAGAAGTGAGGCACCATGACACTCCTCGCCACTCATCATTGAGAACACCATCGCAACTGCCATAAACCTGATTGGCATAACACTAGAATCATCCGAACTTCCACGGAGAAATTACTGCATAAGATGTTGTTTCTTTCATTTTTCCTGGAATTTTTATTATTGTTTCGAATATTAGGGAGCATTAATTTGTCTAGAAGTCGTTGAATAAATCAATTTCCACTTCCACTTTGGTGTAAACAACTTACAGGAAGAAAACCAGTTCTCCAAAGACCAGCACTAAACCTGAAGTTAGTAATATTTTCCTGGTGTTTTAAGCTGGCAGGGTGGTACAGTGGTAAGGTGTTAGACTCTTCAGTACTAAAGCTAGGTCTTCTTCTTTATTATAGGTTCAAACCCTCTCCAAGCCGCGGTTTTCTTACAAAGCGATCGTGAACAATCGAATAGCGACTTCTCTTACTAAACATCTACTTCTAAAATGTGGAAGCAAACCCACCGAGTCTTCTACGGCGCGAAAAATAGCTCAAATTACAAACAGCTGACACAATAGAGAAGACGACGATTTATTTGTAAAATATAATTTATTGGATAGTGGCGAAATCCTGTTCATCATTGTCCGACTAGGTAAGACAATCATGAACAGTACAGACTTTTTTTAGAAAAAAAAAACTCAATTTTTGGAGGTTAGTTTGAAATAATCTCCAAATGTCAATAACCACATTGTACAGCAAAGTCTGAAGTTTATTTCATCTATCTTGTTTTCGAAAATGGGCCAAATAATTTTTGTGCAATCTTATTAGAAGCTTAGGTGTTCGCCATTCAGCGTCCTTCTTTTTGCAACTGTTCCGTGAATTTATTTCCGTTATGCGAATGTATGTCGAAACTTGGCCAGAAAACTAGAACCAACAATCACAATGGACATCGTTAACTTTCTCATTTTTGTTGCTGAAAGTAGTGAATTATGTTTTATAGTACAATTTCGTCATTGATCTGGATGTGAAATTGAAAAAGATAGTGCATCTATAGGCACCAATATAGATTAAATTTCAAAGATAGTTTTGAAATATTATAGCAAATTGCTGGTAACAAACATTATTGAACTCTGTAGTACAAACCGCTTACATTGCTTTTCAACAGAAAATCTCCAACTCTTCCTTTTTTGTTTAATATTATCTCCGAAGTCCGACTCTGCGTCTGCATGTGGTAGATCTTCATCTCCATTTGTAACTTTCCTGATGTGCACTTGAGATAATGATGGCCATTGATCTCCATAAGAACCAGTAGAACTGGCTAGCTTCTAATGCAAGTGTGCGTTGCTTGCTTTGCTTACGATTAGGTGAGTAGCCAATCGAAACACTGTTTAAGTATGTGTTCTACGTGTAACACAAGCTCCTATTGGCTAGTCATAGAAATCGCAAGCAAAGTAAGCAACGCGAAAAGCAAAGCGAACCTAATGCTTTCTCAGCAAAGTCTGTATATCTTTGATGTACTTACAGGTACTGCAATGACAATGGTTGTAGGGTGTAAAAGTCCAAGTGATTTTGTAGAAATCGTACAATACTAGATCACCAGTCATACGACTGATCACAGACCAACTACAACCCTTTTTTACATTCTTTCCTTTAGTTCACAATGGTTCGTGATGTCCTCAAATCTTGCTACGTTAATTTAACTCATTTCCCGTCGTCATACAATGATGAAATGTTGCACAGCGACGTAAGTTAGGTGATAATACAATATTCTATTTTTACTTTTATATATTTCTATAGCCTGCAACGATTTGCCGTTTGACTGGTTGCGGTTTTGGGTAAAAAATAAAAATAAAACTTTTTAAAGACATACTTGTCTTAAACAATTCGTACTAAAAAGTGAAAAATAATTTTGTTTATACATGAATAAAAAGATAAGCATAGGGCGCGCCAATTCAAGAATTTATAAAGTGACTGTAGGCTATATGAGAGCGCGCCCCATACATTTTAGTACGAATTGTTTAACAAAAGTATGTCTTTAAAAAGTTTTATTATTATTATTTTTTATTCTTGTTTTCTTTTTCTTTAATCCGTTTCACTTCCATAGCCTTGACTTTTCCCACTAATAACGCAGTGTTACCAACTATAAAACGAATCGAGAAATCATCAACACGTTCATCAGATATGGGAAGGACTCTACGAATTACAATCTTTGACAAGGGCTTACTTACTAAGTTTTGCTTATGACAGAGTAATGGACTTCTATCTTCCGTAACTGCGAATTTCCTTGTTATATTTTACCGTCTTCGAACCTTGCTTTCTAGCGGTTTTAAAGGATCATTCGATGTACTTGGCACCAATTTACTACGTGAAATAATTATTTCCAATTTCTATATTTTTGGATATTCTACGTTTTACATTTGGATGACTCAGATAGAAAGTTTCTTTCTTATGTTAAGTAAGCAGCCATGGACGACGAGAAACATTGAAAACCAAGGATTCCGCCAGGATTTTCAGTTTGGTGGGTGTAAAGTCAAAATTGGGTGGGTGTAAGTAGAGTTTTTCACGGTTTCTATCGATTTTTGACAGCAAAAATTTTTAAGCTGGGTCTTTAGTTTAACGGTGTAGATCACACCCGCTATCTTAGTATGATCTTTCCATTGATTTACATGGGAATCGTATTACTCATCTTATGTCTGTCAGAAGTAGAATATTGAAGTTTCGCTTTCAGGAAATTTGCCTTGGTGGTTATTTTGACTCTTGTAGAGTTTTGGTTTGTGAAGTTTCTTCAAATATATAAGTATAATGTATTATTAATAGTTTACAATAGAAATCACAATATGTGAAAGTGAAATTATACTGTTCGTGTGTAAAATATTGCTTTTCTGTAAAACAGCACGAGTCAAAGAAAACATCACGAAACACTAGGCGAAAACAGAAGTTAGAAATCACGCTCCTGAGAGACATAAGACTAGTAAAACAATTCCCATGTAAATCAATGGAAAGGTCATACCAAGATGGCGGGGTTGAACTTCACCGTTAATAAACACGTAGTATGAAACAGCAGGTTACGTAACTTTATAAATATTGGGTGTTTATGGAGACTGGAGAGTTTAAGAATGCCATGCGATGGCTATGACTGCGATTGGCGGTTTATTCACAAATTCCCGCCCCAACGCCGAGTCATGGTTTTTCTGTGATTTCGGGTCAGATATCTTCACATGCTTTTGATTCTTCCCAAGAACTGGTTACTTGACGTTTCTGCTACGTCCTGGTGTTGAAATATGAAATACAAGAAACGTACCAGTTATTCATCCTGAGCCTGCAATCCCTAAAAGCCTAAAAAAAATCAATTCAATTGAATACCAGTTACTGGCCATTGTCGTTTTTTAAACTTGAATTGCAGATCTATAGCTGTTTTATTTTTATTTTCATGTCTAACTGTAAATCCCTCCAAAAAATGTAGACCTTGTATTTTTTAAATAATTTTCTTCTTCAAAACAGCAAAAATACATATTGTTGATCCTCTGTAACTAGTACTTGGTCCCCTTCATGCCCAGTTATTGGCCGTTACGTTCACTATACGTTTGTGAGACCTGAAAACGTGTAGCAGTTATTTACCCTGTTGAGACCAGTAAGTTTGAGCCGACCGGGTGGCCGAGAGGTCTGCGGAGGTAGGCCATCGACTCGAAGGTCCCGGATTCGAGTCCCGGCAGGGGCATGGGTGTGGATTTTAATAGCTAAAGGCGAATCGTGACAGGCCGAAGTCCAAAGTTACTAGACTGGGCCATATAAACATAAAGTTTACCAGTAAGTTTGCCGCCGTGTTCGTATCAAGTAACGTAATATACTACGTGAAAATGCTAGTCACCGTATTTTTGTCTTAAAGGTTAGAATGGCTATGTTATGAATCTAAATATTCTAGTTTTTAAATGGCTAATTATTTACTACAACCAAATTAAATGGTTACTGTGGGAAAATGGTATTCCGGTCTCCCCCCACCCTTTGCTCCAATCAAATTAAATGGGTATTGTGGGAAAATGGCATACCGGTCAGTGCCCCCCCCCCCCTATGTAGTAGCAATAACTGGTGTGAATAATTTATATAATGATACATTCTAGAGGACCCATAAACATTCTCTTAGTCGTTAAAGGATGGAAACTCCACAATAGTGATAGCAATCAATAACTGAAGGGAAATCAAAATATAATGCGTAATTTATATGCTTAGATTTTGATACGTTAAATTTGTAACTTCTCGAAGCCTTCTTGAAATTATTCACCTTGACCACTACCAATAACAAAGATGGTGTGTTTCGCTTGAAGAAGTAATTAAAGACATTATAAGTAACGTGTCGGGATCAATATAAGTTTTGCATAATTATTTTTGACCTTAATTTAAAAAACAAAATCTTGAGAGGACCAAAAGGTTGGGTAGAGCCAATTTCAGGACCGTTTGCCTTGCTGGCTTCCAATATTTTTTCTTACTTACGTATTCCACGGCACCCATTTCGTACACCTGGTAGCAATAGCTTCTATCTAAAAGCGATACTGGACTGACTGCTGCCATTGAAAATTTCATGAATATATGAAGCCAAGGAGCGAAGACGACACTTAATCTTGTTTGTTCACTTCCAGTCTAAACCAATATGGACCAAATTTTCGGTTCTAACATAGTGCTTTTACATTTGATATTGCTTTGTGGCCCGTTTTTTTCATTTATGTTTTAATTCTTGCAAAAAACACGTAAATATTATTTGCAGTATTTTCTCTTATATGTAGAGTACGGTATGCTATTATATTAATAACTCACAAGTAAAGTACCCAAAGTGAGGACTCGAGTTGCTCATCAAGTGATACCTTAAATTGAAGCTAGTGACGAGTATAGTACACCTGTGAAATCCTAGCTGCAGAGCTCCAGTAATAAAAAGGTTATGGCGGGTCAAAGTTCAAATAGCAAGCGAATTTAGCTGCTTGTGATGTCCATGTTTTGCTGATTATCCCGATGGTAATACGTCGTACGTTGCTCCCAATTAATGTAATGTGTAGAATGACATCCCTCTCTCTGGCTGATCTCCCGCTTTCTGTTATTCGTGTATGAATGTCCTTGTGCATGTTTGCTCCTGTTATTGATGTCAATAAAAGTTCCTTTTTCTTTTCGTTCCAGAAAATGGAAGCCGGTGCTATCGTTCATGCTCTGTATGAGAAATATGGATTTGTTAATAGGAGAATGAATAGGTATGAAGATTCATTGTACAAACAAATAGTGGAGATACTTGAGGACAAGATGGAAATCATAGAAGAAGTTAGAACTCTTGGATTTGCTGGTGACAGTGATGAAAGCGATGATGGAGACTACGGTGATGACGTCTTTGGTGAGGAAATGCCAAGTACATCGCAAGGTTCTCAAACACATCAAGAGTCTCCGACACCTGTAGCTTCTTCAGGTGAAGAATATCAGCCTTCGCCAAAAAAACAAAAACACATCTTGGACGATGATTATAAAGAAGCAGCTTACATGCTTTGGACACATAATGAGAACCCGGAAAAGAAACGAAGGAAATTTTCATCTGTCAAGTCACAGTATAGATTAACTCAATTCTAAAAACATCCTCTTTGAATATGAAAAAAAAAAAGGCAAAAACCCAGTTATAAGAAACTTAATGCAGCAGTTCACGATAAATTCAAAGAAATGGTCGAGAGATGTGCAATTATACACGACAGGACTCTTCGCTTTTGGGCTCTTCAGATAAGTAAAGAGCTAGATCCGGATAATACTCTACAATTTAAGGCATCTCGTCACTGGCTGTCTAATTTTAAAAAGAGAAACAATATCGTCAGTCGCTCTATCACGCATAGGGTTAGCAAAACGTGGAAATCAAAAGAGGCTGAATTACATCACTTATCTACGACATTTATTACGTCCATGAAATAACTTATGTTATTAGAAGACCTGAATCCTCGTCAAGTATTCAATGCTGATCAACGTCGATTTGACAAGGAACTCCATGCATACAGGACTCATAGGACTAAAGATACGGTGGTTGTAAGAGGTGCATTTGGATCAGGCAGTACTACTCATTCATATATGATCATGCCGGTTATTTCCATGGATGGTGAAATATTGGGTCCAATGTACGTTCTTGTATCCGAATCCAGTGGTCAATTTCCAGGAAATAAGCAAAAAGATCCCGATAACATAGTGTCCCATCCAGGAAAGACTGCAAACATGAACAAAAGTGATTTAAAAGAGTTTTATTCTGTATTCTGGAATAGCCTGCCTGCCGATCGTGATAAGGTCTTGCTTTTGCTGGATTCATGGAGTGCAAATAAGGATGATAACGTATCAAATGAAGTATGCCCTAATTCCTGTTCATACGTTTAATTCCTGGTGGTTGCACTGGTTTCATCCAACCACTTGATGTTTACTTCTTCCGTCCATATAAATCATTTACCAGGTTCATTACTGACACAGTTATCGCTTCCTTGGAAATTAATCTCTGGCATCGGGATAACATTTTACGAATGCAGTCCTTCACTCTCTTCCAATTCAGCACCTCACGATTTCGCAACATGATCAGGTTTGCGTTTTACAAAAGCGGCTACTTGGATGAGGCGCCCGAGCCCTGGATGTCTCCATTGGATTATTGTTTTGATTCTAATATACGTGACGAGTGTTACAAGACCTCATGTGAGAACATCTCTTTTGTCAAGTGTGCTCATTGTGAGCAAAGTATCTGCTTATCACACGCCTTCATTGACGACTTACATATTGATTGTATCAATGTGTAGTACTTTGTACGTGCCTCTTTTCTTCAAATGAATCGCATTTCAATTCAAAACCATGTCCTTCTGACTTTTGTTCTGCCTTTCGTTGTGACTTGTTTCAATACAATTCGCTTTCTCTTTGAACTTTGACCCGCCATAACCTTTTTATTTCAGGAGCTCTGCAGCTAGAATTTCACAGGTGTACTATACTCGTCACTAGCTTCAATTTAAGGTATCACTTGATGAACAACTCGAGTCCTCACTTCGGGTACTTTACTTGTCAGTAATTAAGTATTAAATCAAAACACGATCCGCACAGCAATAAAAAGCATATAAAAACTGAGTTAGAACTGGAAATGTGGTTCACATTGTATTGGACTGGAAGTGGACAAATGAGTTTAAATATTTACTCTGGCGTCTATCTTTCGACACTAAGCAGTCACTCCAGTATCGTTACGTAGAGCTCGGTGGGTACAACTTATAGCCGAAACAGGTAGGCCTTTCAGATTCAGAATTTGTTACAAATGCAGCCGTTTCTATGACTTGAGGATTAAGATAGTAAACACGGCGGAAGTCGTCATCACCTACGACGTCATACTGGCAGGCTCTGACGCTACCCATTGTAAATACAACGGCGAAACCAAAATATTCCAACTTGGCTTCGTGACCGAATGCTTCTTGAGTAAAAGGACCTGAGTTCACCCCCCCCCCCCTCCTGTCAACGCTTTTTCTTTTTCTTTTCTTTCAAAATATATTTTTGTATGCTCATATTTATTATTAATAGTTGATTTTTTGCATTTTTCGGACAAAATCTTAAATTAGTGGCCATGGGAAATTGGAGGTTAGGTAAGGTTAGGTGCGGTCATGTATCTTTACATTTTCCCCTCTCAAATTCCTAGCGGGACCCTCTCTTCGACTTCCGCCGTATTTACTGTTATAATCGCCATGTGTTTCTATGTCTCAAGAAGCGTGTCCAGGAAAGAAACAAATGTTTCAAGACGTTTGTAAAGAAAATAATAATAAGTGATTGCTAGAAGTTCTCACGTATACCTCGATAGTAGCGACAGTTGCGGACAGTCCTGATGACTAAAGTTTCTAGTTAAGGATGTTCTAATAGAAAATATGCGATTTTACCAAGAACATGAAGCCAAACGTCACAGCATAGTCCCGTCCAGTTAGCCCCATTTACTCCAATCAAAAACATTGTTTTCGGCTAACAACAATGGCAACAATCTCTCTAGTTGTTAGCTAACCAATCAGGTACGTCGCCTTGGTCGATGCTCAGTTGTTTTTTGGCTTCATTCTTTCTCTGCGCATGAGATAGCTACAAGCAAATCCTCTATTAGAACATCCAGGTTTCTAACCAAACAACCGTCATTCTTTATCTACGCAACTGAACGAAGAAGAAGAAGAATTGTAAGTAGCTTGGAAGAACTCTTCCACCTGGTACAGACTAAAATGAATATAAAATCAAGAGAAAAGAGAACATTAGTTTAGAAGGCAAAGATGAGATAAAGAGAAATATATTTCTAAATAATAAAAAGACTATAAACCAATATAGAATGTAAACAATATTAAATTTATTAAACATTTATTATGAAACATAATGACTATTATGGTCGAAAGCTTCACTGACATCTTAGCCAATGAAAATTAACAATTTCCTGCCAATGGCATTTCTCGGCGGTATCACGTGAGCTTAGACTTGTGCTGCCATCTGACGAGTAGGCCGGAGGACGGGAATTTTTGTATACTATGCACAGTATAGCAAGATTCAGTTATTATTTTCTTTGACGACTGTCATTCTGCAAGAACCTGTGCAAGACGTACAGAGAAACTCGGTTAAAAATAATTTCATTAAAAATTATTGATGAGTATTAAAATCTAAAGAGAAACCATTTATTTGTTCATTAAACTCTTTCAATTGACGAAAATTATCATTAATGACACAGCACGTTTTTTTTAAAATGTTCATTCGTGGAGTTGATAACTTTACAATTCACGAAGAATTATGAAGTTTGTGTACTTTCAAAGCTTCGACTATTGATGAAGAACCTTTTGAAGAAGTACACGGTTACAACATTTTTAAGTTTAGAATGGGACAAGCTAACTAGCACTACAACACATGGAAGTAGAAATATGAGTGGTACAATGGTAGATGTTGTTGGAAGAATATGTTATAGCAAGTTTCTAAGAATGCTGCAAAGCCTCCTAAGATATTTTACTGCATCAAGAGGTGTTAGGTTGCAAAAATGTAGTTCTTCCACAAGTAATGAACACTGTTGTATCCACAGTAATCCATATTAGGCTTCTAGCACTCAAACATCGCCAGTTTAAAGATTTCTTGAAAGGTATCGAAGCAGAATATGAGGCGTTTTGTACAATTCTTCCCTACTTTTGTCATTAAGTACAGAGAAGGTTTTGGAAAGATCTTCCATTTGCAAACTGAGATAGATATGTTCATAACAGAAAGGAAAGCGTGTTTAACAGATCAGGATTGGGTCATCGAACCTAGCTTTCTTGTGGATATAACAATGCGCTTAAAGAAACTTAATCTAAAATTGCAGAGTGAAGGTAAATATTTCTTCTATATGTTTTCTGAAGTGAAACTAAAGTTCTTCAGATTGAGTTTTCATCACGATTTTCTGATTTTCATGCAAACGAAATTCGACTTTTTTCAGAATCCTTTTATTATTGACATAGATCAGGTTCCCAGATGTATTCAAATAAGAGGCAATTGAATTTGCAAAATAACGACGTCTTACAGGACAGTTCCAACAACAGTAATTTAATTGCGTTTTACAGTAGCCTTCCGGAAACATTTCCCCACTATAAAATCCTTTGCTTTCAATTTGCTAGTATCATTTGGTAGCACATACTATCTGTGTGAAACCATTTTCAGAAATGAACTACCGAAAAAATTAGTACTGTTCTCGCTTTACTGACTATAATTTACTTTCTATCTAACGAATTAGTTCTTCCAAGGGGTCACGGTGGCTCAGTTGGTAGAGCGCTCACCTCTGGTGCTAGGGGTCGTCGGATCGGTCCCTGCATGTCATGTGGGCTTTGTGGTGGACAAACACCGTGTGCGTGGGTTTTCTCGGGGTGCTCCCGTTTCCTCCCACTTTCTTCATTCCACCAATTCATTCCATCATGATCCATACGGCCTGAGACATAGTTGCCTAAAGGCCTTAAAATAAATTAAAAGTATATTTCCAAATTTAAGACCGATAGATATTCCTATTTTAACTAAAGATATCCAACCTCACAAGTCACATTAAGGGAAATTGAATATAAATATATACACACATGAAGGGTGTCGGGAGAAAACAAGGAATGTCAGAAAACGTGTTTATTGAGAAAATCAAGTTTTAATTCCTTAATAGCTTAATGATTGAACGGTTCATGTATTATTGTCTCCTGTTAACCCTTCGTTCTTTGACAGTTTTGTAGTTCCAATTTTTACCAACAGAATGAGCTAACGAGCACAAAATCGCTAGAAATGGACATTCCTTGTTTTCTCCCGACACCCGTCAAATATTTTTGTATTCCAATAGCCATAGCAATTAAGCTACTCTAGCACCACAGAATATTCGGCCAATATCCGTTGCTACTAGTGTAGTTCTGCTTGATACATTTGCTGATGATATGAAATTTAAAAGAAAGTGATAGAACGAAGTACTTATGATACATTTCGTACGTACATCAATTTTTCTTAACAACAGCAGTTACTAATTCGTAAATAGTAGGTTCTTGTTAACCATGAATAATTAATCATATCTGTGTAATTTGAAATTAATTATATTCTAATAATTTACTGGAGATGCATAAAGACTTAACATACAAGATAAAAAGTATTATTTACACTTAAGTATGCTAGATTCGTAAATATTAAAGTCTGTATTTTCACTACGTTTCCACTTCTCTAGCAATGTGGCCCGCGTCTTTTAACACATAACCTGATTTGGCCCGCCTATCCGGAAAGTTTGCCGACCTGTGTCCTTTGGCATTCGTAAATTTATCCCGATACGATGGGTATATATTTCATAATATGATGTGGAAGTATACAGGATTACTCAAAATGAGTGTCGTAGTTTTAACAATTTGAGTCATACAAAATACACTTAACATTGCACCGAAGTTTCAAGAAAGTCTCAAAGTGGTGCTGTGTGTAGTATAGATATGCATTTCTCCGCCTAGAGCGCAACTTACTAAGATCTTTGATCGATCTTCCTCGAAATTAATTTTACAGTGAAACAATAAAAATGCAGAACATATATTTGTTCCTGTGAAGTAACGTAATACATGCAAATGCTAAAAAAAAACACTGAACTGCTGAACAAGACTATATTATAAGTAAAAAATAAATTACATGTAACGTTTCGACCTTCTAGCAAAGATCCTCATCAGACATACACTGAGTCTGTACCAAAATTACACACATATAAATACAAGCCCAATAATCTACCTGCTCCCTCATTGGCCGAAACAAGCAGCCAATCAGGGACGCCCGATCAAGCAGCCTCCCCATTGGCTGGAACAGTCAGTCAATCAGAGACGCCATAAAACATCTCATGTTAACAAAAAGAGAATCAACATGAAGCAAACTTAGAGCCCCCTAACACCTCAATTAACATACGTACATATCTCTGTGTTTGTCAACAATAATCTTCCATTCTTTATTAATGCTAAAACCTTTGGTCCAGTTCATTAAGTTCTTATCTTCTTTTTCTATCCACCAGGCCTCCTTCCATTTTCTAGGCCACATACTATCTTCATGTTCTAACACAATCACTTTTTCCCAGTCCACATTATGTCCTTTTTCTTTTACATGTTTGAATATAGCATTACTCTCTCTACCATATTCACATCGCTTTTATGTTGTTTAATTCTTTCTTTCAACAATTTACCCGTCTCTCCAATGTACTTCATATCACAATCCTCACAGTTAATACAATAAATGACACCTTTCTGCTCCTTCTTCCCATTATTCTTTCCTTTACTTCTGACCAAATCCAACAACCTTCTACTACCTTCTCTGTGCACTCTTACACCCTGCTTTCTTAACATCTTTTTAATAATCTCTGTGTCCTCTCCTTACCCTATAATGCCTTTCCATACCACCTCTTTTCCTTCCTCCTCTCCTTCTCTTCCCCTAGAAATAGACATCGTATGTCTGTGCCTTAAAGATTAGAAAATATTAGAAGATTACATGTAGAAATCTGAAAATTCTATATTATTTAAAGGGCTAATTATTTACCCCCTTGCAAATTAAATTAGCACTCTGGAAAATGGCACACCAGGAATTGGCACCCATTAGTAGCAATAACTGATATGAATAATTTTGATTTACATAATGATACGTCCTCAGGGGTCTCTAACCAACCTTCTACTTGTTAAAGGAAAATTACAATAATTTTGGGAAGTATTTTCAAGTATTTTGGTAAGTATCAAAGTATTTTCCTTTACTTATCTGCTTAGATTTTGATAGGTTAAATTTCCCTATGAGCAAAATGACGGCAGCGCCGTACAGAAATTAGACGAATGCTACATCTCAGCCGCCAAGGCAGTATTTCGGCGGAAATAGTCGTATATAGCCAACACAAGCAAGCTGCCATTACCCAATGGCGGGACACTATCGTCTCACCAGAAATTCGGACACTCCGCTAGTCCAGTACGCGGATAGTAGCCATTTGGCGGATGTTGGCACGCCGCTGTCGGATTCCGCGGGTGGCCCGCTAGAGAAACTAAACTGATGCCGCATCTCTGCCGCCATGGCAGTATTGTGGCGTACACTGCCACAAATCTGCCTTTTTCAGTGACCTAAAAGTGAGATTGTTATTTCCTTGATGGTATATTGCACGGAATGGTGATCTATATTCAGGTGGTCGTGGTCTTTTCGTATTATCTTCGCTATTACATATTCTTGATGAGTAAAGCCTTCCACTAGCTGTGATGGGATTCGAAGCTCCAACTGTCAGCGACGAGATTTTGAAGCCTGTTGCTCTAACTACTCGGCTATGCTGGTAATCCCGCTGGGTGATGTTTTGTCCATTCCTTTTGTGTTACGAAGACTGAGAAGCTTGTTTTCAAAACCTACTAAATCCATGTTCCTTTTTAAAATTGTTTTTCTGTTTTTCATATAGTATACAAATTCCTGGCTTGATTTTGTGTTAAAACTATAAATGCTGCACATGACGTACTGCGCAGTACTGCAGAACTTTTCTATAAGAAAACTCTGGAGGGCCGAAATTGAGTCGGCGTGCGCAATTCGCTGGCCTCTTCTTGTGAGAGATCTCTTGTAGTCTCCCATAGGGTTTTAAACTTATACCAGAGTAGGACAGCTGGTGGTTGCACCGGGGATCCTATCATATTCCCGACCGTGACATCAATATCGGCCGATATGCATAATGACCTATTCGTGTATTCTATATTTTGACAGTAGCTATCGAAAAAAACAACTATGGTCTCGGTTACATCCCAAGGTCCGTGGAACGCGACGAGAGACTGCTACTACAGGTCCCTTCATAACGACATTTCCTCCCGAAATTCTGCTCTTCCCTTCAAGGCTAGCTGAAGCGACGTCATGGCGGATCCACTCAACTGCCATTGTCAGGTAGCCACAGCGCGTGTATATCGCGAAATACGGCCTTTTCTTAATTTCATGACGTAAAAATTTTGAAAGAAAAAAGGAGAAAAATGTCACAGTAAAGACATTACAGAAAACATAATTTCCTTACCAATTATGTCTTGTAATTAGAAGACAACTGTTACACTGCTCTGAAGCCACTGCTTTTGTTCCATCGTGTCTCTCCTTTCAATATGCTGTCTCTTTCTATTGATGTGCCTGATTAGAAAGAATGTTCTTGCTCTTGCAAACTATTTTATAATTTTGGATTTTTCGCAAGGGAAAATGTTGCAGAATTTGGAACAAATCTTTTTTCTATAATGGACTTCTTGCGATTTAAGAAAAATCATGAAAAATCCCTCACCTTTTTGCATTGTCGTCTTCATAAGCCTGAGGAAGAAATAAGGTTACCGGGAGATAAATTTTGGTAAACCTTATTTTAAATGGGCCAGTCTAGTAATTGCTGACTTCGGTCCGTCACGATTATCCGTCGCGTTCGAGTTTTTAAAAGACACCCATGCCCCTGCCGGGACTCGAACCCGGGAAAGTTAACGCGAGACGTAATTTCAATACACTCATAATTGAATGTTTCTCGTTCACAAGATGATGTCAGATATTTTTTTACTTCAACGTAGCTCGCAACCTACTGCACAGAATTAATTGCCTCTCTGTTATTAAGTTCTACAGTATTTCGTTCGTAGTAAGACTAATTGAATCGGCAGTTTGAAGAAGGCAATAAACGCCAAAAATGTGAAAATCTACTTTATGCCGGATTTGATATCTGGAAGGGATGGCACAATACACAAAGAAAGCAAAAGAAAAAAAACAAAAACATCAGTAAAACCTTCAAAAATAGGTGCGAAATAGAGATGGGCAAAACTAGCGTAGCAGTTATTTTTCACTGCTACATGGGATAAATTGCTATGACTGCTACAGCCGATGAAAAATAGCAGTTACTGGCTAATTACGAAGCTTGTTAATGGTAAAACACATTGTTTCCTGTTTTCTAAACAAACAGAACTGCTGTGAGAACGGAACAAAATGGCAGAGACTTGTCTGCAGAGAGGACAACCACGACGTGTGAACACTACGTAAATAGTAGCGTCTGTTACTCGTATACGAAATTGAAATAAAGAGTTCACAGAAAGTACGGGGTGATAGTCGGCTACGTGGAGTAATGGATAAGGCGTTGGAGTTGTAATGCAGCGTCCCGGCTTCGATACCAATTCAACGCAAGTTTTTATTTTTAAAATGGTTTATATGTTATTTATATTTTAAATAAGTTATTGTGAAATGTTACTGTTTAATTTGTTTTATTACTTTATTTGCATTTAACGTTTTTTGTAACATTTTCCGCTTATCCTGATTCTATAGTCCAAGTCAGATTTAATAAAATGGTTAAAAAAATGGTTAAGGCATTGGACTTGGGATTCGGTGGTCCCGGGTTCGGTACTCTTTCACCTATTTTTTTTTAAGAGAAACTTCTTTTTATTTTGTAATTTTGAAAGCTCTGGTCTTGCAATTAGACTTTTTTCTTCCTTTGAGGTAGTGAAAACAGTACGCACATTAAACAGTCCATAAAATTCACATAGCTTAGAAAAAATGAGCCAGCAATTTGAAGAAGTGAAGAAACGCTAAAAAATCGAAATTAGATTTTTTTACTAAAAACGCACCTCAATTTATATCCGCTTATCATAAGGTAGAAGAAAAGAACGATAGCTAGTTATAGAATGATTTATCTGGCCTTGGAAATGTTAGTCAGTTTGAAGAAGGAAACAAGGCCACTAGCGTCTCAAAACAAGAAGGCCTATTTTCGAATGTCTGAGAAAACACGATACAGTCGCGTATGCAATAAAAGAGAACACCATACCTGACTTTACCAAACTTCTACGTGCCTTGGTCACTAATTTTATTATATTTCCTAATGCGTTTATATAATAATAATAATAAATCACAGCCATATTCAATCCCCTACTGGATGAGGCCTCTCCCCCAAGGGAGGAGTTGGTATACTGCTCCCACGCTGGTCAGACGGGTTGGGAGAGGAGAGCCGAAGTTCTCACTGTAATCGCCACTGTCTTTTATTCACATCAGCTTCACAATTGTCCTCACGATGCTGGGTCAACACCGAAATGTTTGAGCCCCCACTAGGCTACGCATTATATATATATCATCATCATCATATTCAGCCGTGTTCTATCCACTGCTCGATGAAGGCATTCCCCTTTTCTTTCCACATGTCTCGATCTGCTGCTATCCTCATCCATGTAGCTCCTGAAAAACGCTTGATTTCATCTACCCATCTTGCGTTCGGACGTCGTCTCGGTCGCTTCTTTTCTCTAGGAACCCAATGTAATACATTTGTCGTCCACCTTCCATCTGTTCTTCTAGCTATGTGACTGGCCCATTTCCACTTCAGGTTCTTCGCAGTCTTGATTACATCCTCTACCATTGTTTGTGCGGGAATCCATTCGTCTTCCTGTCCCTCCTGGTTATTCCTAGCATGCGTCTCTCTATTGCTCTTTGTGTGACTCTCAGTCTTTGAGTCGTTTGCGCATTCAATGTCCAAGCTTCACAGCCGTACATCATCACAGGTAAGACACATTGATTATAAACTTTACGCTTCGGACACATTGAAAATAAAGTATAGTCTTCCAAACGAATTCCACGCCATTTTACATCATCTATTTATTTCATCCGTCAACTTGGCATTCGATGTTTTGAGCTGGCCTAGGTAAATATACTCATCAACTATGCCTATTGTCTCTCCGCTAATCTTTATTTCCCTTTTTGAAGCATGCTGATTGTATATGACCTTTGTTTTACTTAAATTCATTTTAAGGCATATTTTCGAACTCTCATTATTCAGTTCTTCCATTCTGGTTTGTAGTTCTTCTGCACTTGAAGCAAACAGGACTATATCATCAGCGAACCATAGGTGATGAAGATATTCGCCATTCATTTTAATTCCAACTTCATCCCAGTTTAAATTTTCGAACACTCTCTCCACGACCGCAGAAAACAGTTTTCGAGACATTCAATCTCCTTGCCTTACCCCCTTTCCAACTTTAAATTTTTCACTCTCTGGATGTAGTCTAATGACATATGTTGCAGTCGAATAAATGTTTCGCAGTAGCTTGATGTACGCTTTTTCGATGCCTTGATGTTGAAGTGATTTAAGTACTGCTGACAAGGAGACCGAATCGAAAGTTTTTACAAAATCTATGAATCCCAAACATAGTGGAAGTTCATATTCATTAGTC
>JAGDQP010002545.1:0-13681 GCA_022664845.1 Lepisma saccharinum
CTTGATGTATGGGTGCCACACGAGTTAACGCAAAAAAACCTCATGGACCGAATTTCCATCTGCGAATCGCTGCTGAATCGCAACAAAAGCGACCCATTTCTGAAGCGGTTGGTGACTGGTGATGAAAAGTGGATCACTTACGACAACGTCACGCGAAAACGGTCGTGGTCGAAGCGCGGTGCGCCGGCGCAAACGGTGCCCAAGCCAGGATTGACGGCCAGGAAGGTTTTGCTGTGTGTTTGGTGGGATTGGCAGGGAATTATCTACTATGAGCTGCTCCCCTACGGCCAAACCCTTAACTCGGAACTGTCAACAATTGGACCGTCTGAAGGCAGCAATCGCCCAGCTTTGGCCAATAGGAGAGGCATTGTGTTCCACCAGGACAACGCCAGGCCACACACATCGATAGTGACTCGCCAGAAGCTCCGGGAGCTTGGTTGGGAGGTTCTTATGCATCCACCTTATAGTCCGGACCTGGCACCGAGTGATTACCATCTGTCCCTGTCCATGGCGAACACGTTTGCTGGTGAAAAATTCGCTTCAAGAGAGGCTTGTGAAAATCGACTGTCTCAATTTTTTTTGCCAATAGGGACAAGGGCTTCTATGAGAGAGGCATCATGATATTACCTTCCAAATGGCAACACGTTATCGAACAACACGCATATGTGACCTAAATCCGATCATTCTAACTATGGTAAGTCAAGCCTTCAATGTCATGCAAAAATAATGGATTACTTTTTACTACACCAGATATATATATATTTAAAAAAAGAATAAACAAAGTGTTCCAGATTCCGGGTCACGTTAGGTCCAGAGCATAGACTCGGTGACAAGTGCTCAGCAGAACGACTCCCTCATCGCCTCTTTATCTGGCATTTGAGACCAGAGTCCATTACTTCTCAATTCAACTAGTATCCCAATTGACATCACAACAGTCAACGCTTTAAAGAATTCGCACCGGGGATCGAAAGTGTGAATGATTTGACTGAGTACAAACTCATAATGGTCACTAGTTTTTTTTTTTACAAATTACACCAACTCCTTGCAAGCACGAAAGCTGGTAATGGTCACACGCTAATACAATGTGTACATCGACACAAATACATAATTAAAACTTCGAATATTTTGTATATGTCCTAAATTCAAGCTAGTACACGAGGAAAAACTAAATTAGATGCTAAGTTCGTCTAGCAGTAACAAGTTCCACGAAAGCCAGGGTGACGGCTCGCTTATCCCCATGTGACATCAAAATTTATTTCCTCTGCCGGCGCCCACGACAAGTATAAAGGCGTGCCCACACACACACAAACACGAAAATCGATGACAGATTTAAAAGATGCATACAAACTAAACGAGACAATCTATTCTATCCTACATTTTTTGGGGGGAAATATATCTGAAGTAATGAAAAACGGCCAGTAGGATAAGGAGAAAGATGAATGCAATTCAGTTCCGTGTACATATGAACACAACTGACTCTTCTTAGTTATAATTGTAGACTCTTTCTTTCCGGAAAAGTGCTTTTCGAAAGTTTCAGCATCACTGTTAGTATTTCTCCAACGTTGTGGAACCTCATTTGTCCAGAACACAAAAAAAATATAACTTGTAAAACGTGTTAATGGAAAATGTACACGGTGGAGCATAAAACACCTGACTGTTTTTAAAATAAGGAACTTTATGGAGTTTAATGGAACAGCTCTTTTACGTGTGAAAAATAATGTTCTTGAGATGGCGACATTGATTTTCAAAACACCGTTTTTATACGTGGAAGAATGTGTATCATTCTCTGTAACCAGTTTACTACGCTGCTTCAGCTGAAGGATGTCTATACGTATTGGTTTTCTCATAGCCCCACAGGACAAGGACTGACGTCGCGAGGTCTGGTCACCAGGCATCCCGGACACATCTTTTTTATTATCTTCAACCTCGACCATGCTATACGGGCGGCGGGGTCATCTTGTTAAAACCAAAGCTTATTTAAGCCATTAAACCATACCTTAGAGTACAATGAATAATACATTCTCTCGCACGGAGAGTGAAACAGCATTAAGAAAATCAGGGTGGTCAGCTAAAGGAAATTATTTTTAACACTTAAAAAAACTGTCATATTAAACCACATACATTTTCTACCTTTATAGGTAGCATTAAACAATATCTTTAATTTAAAAAAAAAAACTTGAATTCGTAGTTTAAAAACCCGTCAGATGTTCATGTCCCACCCTGAACACTCAATTACGGACTGATCAGACGAAGGAAAATAACTTTCGATACAGAGCACATATATTGTAGGAATATGCTACGAATATCCTCGTGCGGTACTCCAATATCGGTGCGGTATCCTAGTCCTACATACATCTTACGAATACCTTAATTCTGACACGCATGCAAATGTTGAAGCTATTTCTTTGCATATTCAAAGGCATGTTGAAGATATTCGTCCTTTGCGTATCTTTTTTGGATTGAACTTAAATTTGTCGATTTTTGACAACTTTGACTCAAGCCGGGATAAGGTAGCAGAAAGGATGTTACAAGGAAGACGGTCAGGGTCTAGTTTCAAGGTACCATCTCAGCACGAGACTGACGAAAAATCGTGGGAAAAACTTAAGCCAGGATAGATCCCATGATCTTGCAATCACTACGACAATCACAACTGAGCTATGACCGCTGGGTAGGTAATATCCTCAGAATATTCCACGAGGAATGCCTAACCTAGAATATCACATTAATGTTCTGAGATGTACGCGTATATCCTTATTTGATCCTGTATGTTCAACGACTTTTTACGAATATTGGTGATCCTGGAATATCTCCGTTATATTATGTAATAAATTGCAGCAGCAGCAATCGTATATTCATTTTTAATTCTTCCAGACTAAAGGGTCATCTTCCGAATATCTCCCATAGGCGACAAAACACCCCGACACATGGGAAGCACTCAAATGAAAACGGACAGACGTCAAAAACTGTCAATGAAGATTTATGACCTTAAAAGTAATCTCTAAAATTGTAACTACGTAACTAAAGATATGGTTCCGTCGCCAGCCCAAAACCTTCACGGATGAGAATTACTATCTTACCTCCCAGTGTGATAAATCTATTAAAAATTTGGGAAATTACTTTCGAGGTAGACAAATTCTACGACACTTTATGGCGTCTGACCAGTTTTCATTTGACTGCCCCTCATAAATCACACTAAGAGAGAGATGTGTTGAAAGGATACTCGCTCTGCCACTACCATCTGAAGCTTTCTGCTTTCCTCGAACCACGGAGAGTCATTTCTGTAAACTAAATACGATTCTACATGAAACAAATCGTTCAAACAACTTCTTCCTAGCTATATGCTTACATCATAGTCGAAAAGCATCGCTCAGAAGCGATCTCTATGAAATATGTACGTAAAGTTAGCAAACTGACAAATTTCATTAAAAAAATTTAAAAAATCCCGCAAAATTTCTAACTTTGCCAGAAATTGAGGGTTTAAAAAATATATGAAATCAAACTACTGATTAACTACTTTCGAGATTTCCCGTTTCATACCAACGGCGCTAGAGCTTACATTGATACGCAAACGACAGGTAGCCGTTATCACACACATCAGTTAACTAGGTAAATGCGTCATGCAGCAAACACCTACGTCTTTTTTTACGTTTGACATTGAAACATAAAAGTAATTACCTCACTCGTCACCATTTTTATCTTAGTGTATCCTCGACAACAACAAACAGTGTTTGTAGCAATTGCTCTGATCCACATTACGGTCTTTAGCTAAACTTTCCTTTTTTATTTTTTTGCTTTTTTTTTTCATCTCCCTCACGGTAAAGTCCGCTGGTTCAAATTCTGCTCACGACAGAAATCTGACGGTTCGTTCCTAGAATCCTTTCAGTCACACTAAATAATGGCGCAGGCATTCCGCCAGAATTTTCAATTGGGGGTGGGGGTGTAAAGTCCAAATTGGGAGGGTGTAAGTGGAGCTTGGCACAATTTCTATGGATTTTTGACCAAAAAATGTTAACGTTGGGTGATACCCCCACAGGGGGGGGGGGGTCTGGCGGAATCACTGTATGGTCACACTGATACTTTGTATTAATGTCCCGGCTGTTACCCTCCACTGTGAAGGAAGTAACAGCAAAGGACAATAAATAAGAATTCGTCTTCAAAAATACACTAAAATGTGGAAAAAAAATCAACACAATATTATAAGTTCTCGAAGACGGGGCAATACCGATATTATGGCGCCGTGCCGTGCCGGGATGGAACAATAAAATAAAGCCCTGCTGACTCCCTCCCACCTCCTTTCCCTTATTCTATCCCGGCCTCAGGCTAAGCTACTTAAAGGTCATAAAAGAATCCATCCATTAATCGAATTCACTGTAAGACCTTTACGCAACTGTGGCTCAGGCCGGATGGATGATGATGCGATGAAGAAAATGGGAACACCCCGAGAAAAAACACGCATGCGGTGTTTATCCACCACAAAGCCCACATGGCATGAGCAGTGATCGAACCGACGACCCCACGAACCTAAGGCGAACGCTCTACCAACTAAGCCACCGTGGCCCATCCATTAATCGAAACCGGTGCAAGCATTCGAAAGTTATGTTCGTAGGGGGGGGGGGACACAGTAAACCTTCTTTTCAAAGTCACTAACAGGCAAGTCTTCTGTTAGAAATTCTGTTTTAAATGAGTGTGGAGTACATGGAAAGAGAGGTAATTAAAAAACCTCCATATAATTCAAGTGTTGAAGTAAATTAGGCATTAAGTGCCATTTTTTTGTGAAAATTGCCTTTTTTAACAGGAAAAACAATAAATGTGGTTAATCCAAAGGCCAAACACATTGCTTAGTCCTTCCATTGGGTGTTTATAAATGGCGAGACGTGTTGTTCCACATGGAAATAATTATTTAAAACTTGTTTTTCTCGTAAGTTGGAAAATGGCACACTAAGTCTTCAACAATTATTCTCTGCCACTTCGTATGGAAAGTCAGAGCCGAAAAAAAAGTAAAGGATTGATCTGTTACTGGAACTACGTTTGTCAGATTATTTAAGTTTACCAACCGAAAAAAAAGTCCTTTCAATTGCCTAAAACCGAATATCATCAATAAAGAACACAGCAGACCATTTAACAGTTGGACGATAACGAAGACAACAGAACATACTTGCAGCCAACTTTCAAATTAATCACGCTATTATAAAGTGAAATAAAAAATTATAAATGTTAAAATAACTCTTCGCCTGCATGAAATAAATATTCCTAGCAACACTTTCATTCAAAACAGGAAAGGAAAGAAAAAAAAAGTGGAAAATTAGCATACAATGAACAGGACATACCAGCTTGTCAGGGTCACCAAATAGAGCAAAAGTACGCGGTCGTCCTCTAAACGTAATATATCACGAACTCTTGTGTTGCTTACTAGTAAATGATCCGCAAGGATATAAAGGGAAAAAAAAAAGTTGCGTAATTATAAAAAACAAGGATGTTTTTACAAAAAACACAGAGAGATTACAAGTATCTAAAACTAGATTTATATATGCCTTTTTGAGCTAAGTAGCACAGAAGTTGTAAATTGGTGTCAAAAGTCAAATCTACGCGAGCGCTAGGTCCTAGTAAGCACGGATAGCCTTCACTTCGGCCTTCCGTTTTGCGTGTCAGTTCAGTATTCGATTTCCTTTTAATATAACTGTCAATGTTCTGGTTTTAATATCTTTCTTTTTTCCCTTCAATTATACGAGGAACAATCAAACGACAACGATACGAATTTATAAAATGTGTGTTTCAGATAGCGTGCAAATTACTTTGGAGTTGTAATAGCACCTCCTTTCGTTAGCTATAACCTGGTGGGGGTCATTTCACAATACCACAGTCTGTATTACACAGATTAAAAATGAAACTAGACCTATGCGTTGAACAGGAGCTGGGTAGATGTAGTGAGTTTCTTTGTGCATAAAAGTATTCACAGGTGAATGCAAGCACGGCAAGGTTCTGTCTATTCGTCACAAGGGAACGAAAAGTGTAGAAAATTTAAGGGAGGTAATACTAGATTCCCGAATCGTCCCGCCGTGGCAGTCTTACAGAGTTGTGGGAGAAGGATACATTCAGATGTACACCCTGATTCGTGAGAATCGTCGCAACTCTACTTCCGAAACAGCAGAAAATTCGAGCACTTGTTAACGGTGTAGATCACCCCCGCCATCTTGGTATGGCTTTTCCACTGATTTACATGGGAATTTGTTTTACTCATCTTATGTCTCTCAGAAGTAGAAGATTCAAGTTCCGTTCTCATGAAATTTGCCTTGGTGGTTATTTTGACTCTTGTATAGTTTTGGTTTGTGATGTTTCTTTAAATATATGAGTATAATGTGTTATTAATAGTTTACTATATAAATCACAATAAGTCAACGGGAAATTATACTGTTCTTGTGTAAAATATTGCATTTCTATAAAACAGCAGGAGTCAAAGAAAACATGACGAAACACTAGGCGAAAAGAGCAGTTAAAAATTACTCTCCTGAGGGACAAAAGACGAGTAAAAGAATTCCTCTGTAAATCAATGGAAAGGTCATATCAAGATGGCGGGGGTGATCTACACCGTTAAGTAAGGATTTTCTCGACACATCAGTGAAGGAATTGATTATAGTCGTAGGTTCCCCTTCAATTAACTGATAAGATCAAGTAAAGAGGAGCTGGAGATATTCCCATAGAACATTCTAAAGTAAAATGGCTACCCAGCTGTATTTAGAATTTGATTAAATAAATAAATAAACATATCCACACCAAACTTGATATAAACATTATTCAAAGCAATCGGAAAATATTGCATCCCTAAGCATCCAGTTGTCAGTGTTGCCAACCGATTTTAACATTCAATTTTGCAAATGCCTACACTGTTACCTCCCAACGGCTATTACTATACTTTCAAAAAAGCCCGGGCGGAACCGTGGCTAGTATTTATTATACTTCTCTGGCAGTTTTTTAAATTTTAATAATACGCCTATGTGGTCTTCAGATTGCGGGAATTTCTTGTGCCAAAGATACTGAAAAACCGACCAGCACTGTAATGTAGGAATGGATCGGCGAACACATAAACCGGATCTCTAAAGAGTAAATAAAAATAAGTCACAGCCATATTCGATCCACTACTGGATGATGCCTCTCCCCGGAGGAAGGAGATTGGTCTATTGCTCCCACGCTGACCAGATGGGTTGGGAGAGGAGAGCCTAAGCTCTCACTGTGATCGTCACTATCTTTTATTCATAGCAGCTCCCCAATTGCATCAGGATGCTGGGTGGGAATCGTTCCAGATCCACACACCCTGGAAACAATCCTTGGCAGCACCGGAATCGAACCCGGGACCAGTGAATCCATAGTCAGATACGCCAACGACTACGCCAACAGGAGGTGGTCCTCTAAAACAATAGAAAGTTTTATCTGTCGAACGTTATACTGTTGAATTGCAGTGGCAGTCCATACACTTAACACATTGTACGTCAGATATGATAAACGATACATGATCTAACATCACAGCGAAAAGAAATTTAACGCTACAAAATTGCGTTGAGCTGTTCATGGTTCGGTAATGTGTGAAACAGCTTCGAAATTACCTATATTGCTTGATAACGCATTATCACTTCGTACTGCACACAGGAGCGTGAAATCAAAAGAAATTGCTGATCCAAGGATAAAAGGTGCGGCAGGTTAATTGCTGCCTGGAGGCTGCACAATTTCAAATTTTCTTCTACGAATTCAATTTCCATTCGCTCTCAGCGAAAATACGGTATCACAATATTTTTTTTTCATAACTTGATGAAAAAAGAAAATCTGAAATTAAAGCGCAAATATGCAGGTTTTATGGAAGAATCACATGGATTTTTTTTTGCCAAAAGCGGAAGGAATTTCACGGTAAACTCAGTCCTCTCCGCAAATGTCCTTCAGCCTTGCATACTTCAGTATACAGGGGGTTGCAAAATAACACTGACAAAACAACTTCATTACATTTCGGACATGAAAGTAAGAAATAAATATAGACCAACCAGGTCCACAAATGATTGGTTTCGGCGATACAGGCTGCCGCGAGAGCTTGATATTCCCAATATAATAATAACAGACTGAGGCGGCATAGTATCCTCAAAGACTTCAAACTTGCTCTATCCAAAAAATACAGTTCCAAAATATTGCGCAAGATGGATGCGCAAGAGATTCCCCAAAGGAAGTAGGGGGTTTCCAGACATTCTCTGGAGTAAATACTGGGTCGAAAGAAGCATGAGTTAGATGAACTTCTGTATGAGTAAAGATGATAGATATAATCAACGCCATTCTACGAGCAATGACAAGACTCTTTTACTGATAAATACACCAAATGTTCGTTAAAATGTACACAATCATTCATCCTGTTTGAGATATCGATCTGAATCGCCATGTAACCAAGCAACAAAATTTATTGCTTCCTAACTTACATGAAATATATGTACGAGCACACACGTATCAATGCTCTAAACTCTAAAGTGCCCTAGTGTGGTACTAGTCATTTAAGTAAAAATTTAGTTTTGGGGAGATATGTAACAATAAGATTGATATTAGAACAGTGTTGCCAACCTGATATTTTATTTTTTTAAATGATTCTATGTCGGTTTGTTGTCGCCCTAGTGCGTCTGACTACGAATCAGGCAGACCGGGTTCAACTTCCAGCCAGGATGCTTGAATCTTTTTTCTTCAGTGCATTCGTGCCTTTTATCAAATTGAGTAAAGTGACCTTGGTACTCCTCGAGCACCTTGGGACGTAAAGGCGGTCGAGTGTGGGACTTACCCCTCCCACCTCACTTCGTGTCGTAGGTCAAGAATATCCGGAACACTTCACGGCACGTACGCAACGAACAGGAGAGACCTTTACTTATTATACTATGTTGGTTTATTGAACATTTTCTAAAATTTACACTAATATCGAGTACGCCCTCAGGTATATTATCAGTAATGCCTCATGTCTGAAACCAACAAGCTCTACGTAACAATAGTAGAGAGATCGGTTACTGTACACACATTTAACCTACATCATTCACTTCCAACTAATCCAATATGAACAAAATTTTCAGTTCTACCTTACTTTTTGACGCTTATTCTGAGCGGCCCATTTTTCTTAAGACGGACTCTGAGTATAAAAGTAAATAGTGTACTTTTTTTTTTTTTGCAAGAATTAATTAATTAAAAAAAACGGACCGCACTGCAATGACAAGAATTGAGTCCATATTTGGTCCAGACTGCAAGTGGACAATCGAGATTATCTGTCGCCTCTGCTCACTTGCTTCATGTATTCAATCAATTTTTAATTGTATCGATCAGTCCGGCAGCACTTTCAGATTAGAGGTCAATGTGTGAAACAGAACACGGCAGTGTTGCAAACTATAAAAAGAATATATAAAATGAACATTACCAACGAACAACATCTTATATTTATAACGGAACGTGTTTGACCGGGGTGTAAGTACCATCGTGATGGTATCGAGACGAGATGAGACTAGCGTCAGTCTCGTTATCACCTCGTATTCTTTTAGGACCGTCTTGTCTTGGTCTCGTCTCGAAAGACTTTAAAAAGTTGCCGTCCCTTGACTTATTTGAAATGGGTATGCAGGCTTTCGGATCTCAGTACAAGAATATTAATATGACATTAACATGGTTTGTTACATATAATACCAAGTGAGTACAGAAAAACAAGACCGAGCCATTAAGTGTGAAACAGTTTACTTTAATTTGGTAATAATTTTAGTGCTAGTGTGGTATAATACAGGTAAGCCATAAAGCCGTAGTGAAAAAGGAGCGACTCATCATCATTATTATTATTCCCAAATTTGTGATTGTGGCGACATTTTTGACAGCGTCTCGAGCAGTGACATCCCGCAAAGCGACAATATCAGTGCACCTTAGTTCTTCGGAAGAAGTGACGGACTTCCTCTCTTACCCCGCCCTCCATCCGCGAATCGTGTACCGAGTAGGTAGGGTTGTGTACAATAGAATATTTGAAATATATGAAACAGAAAATCAAATTAGTATATTAAAGGGCACATCAATTTTGTACTTGTATCATTATTTACTAACACTGTTTATATTATTTTGCTAAATATATATATATTTAGTACTAGTTTGTTATTTCATATTTTATTGGCATCATCTCCATTTTAGTTCGTTATTATGTATGTGCATGTTTACAAGTGCAAAACATTGAAAGTGGTAAATGTGGGGTTAAATTGTCTGCAGGTGTCGGCGTAGGATGATTGTTACCGTGTGAGATGCGTATACAGGTACTTTAGGCATGGTACCGAGACTAAGGTCCAGGAATCGAGACGAGACCTGCATCTCGAGACTATATATAAGCTTTATTTTCACGAATGTCGATAACATTAATTTAATGCTTTTGTTGATGTGTAATTAGTTTCATTCTGATAAATTTTATTTAACATGTTATATTGTAGTTTAAAAATATGACTATAAGTCATATAAGTAGTTAAGTTACCAATGCCAAACTATTTTCTGTTGTCTTTCAACAATAATATAAATATGTTGGAGATTGATTCGGATGAATACAGACATTTATTTTCTTCTGCGAATTTTCATCCCCATACTTTCTCCCTTATCGGTCTTTTACTTCTGTTGACACACTCCCATTTATATCAGCCTCTGCTATACTGATACTGTAAAGCATACGTCAAGAAGCCAAACTGTCTAAACTCTAATATGGGTCTTTTCTTACACCATTTATTTATTATATTTTTGAAAAATGGAAAGATTTTTTTTATATAACTACAGAGCTTGTTGCCATCTTTGTTAGCCGAAAACAATTTTTTCATTGGAGTAGTGAGTGGGCTAACTGGGTGGGACTACGCTGTGACGTTTGGCTTCATGTGTTGATGAAATCGCATAATACTCTATTAGAACGTCCTTGGTACCATGTTGCATTCGCTCTACTAATCCTGGTGTCAGAAATATGAACTCTTCAAAAAGTTCATTTTTCCACGCCTTCGGCAGCCCCGAAACCGTGCACATTTTAAAAAAATTGTCAGAGGAACTTTCGTCTTGTTTTGATGTGAGGAACCATCTCTCGAAGTTAGTCGTTGTAATATAAAACACGCTTTATACACATTATATTAGGGTGGCAATCAGGGGTGCACTCGTAAACTTTCCAGTATCGGAACGTTTCAATTTTTACGATATGTCACACCAATAACTCTGAAGTAAGGAACAGGCATACATAATAGGTAATGACGCAAACACCGCTGTCTGCTAGACGTAAACAAACTCATCTCATTATTGTTGAACAATTTATTACTCATTGTTGTTGAAATAAAACGTTGACCAGACTTACGGATAAAATAATTATTTATTTTTTTCTACAATGGAACATTTTTTTTTTCTCCCCAAAAGCTGCGTTTCGGTACCAGTACACCCCTGGTGGAAATGGTATCAATTCGACATTACATTTTAATTTCCAGTATATACCGGATTGATACAAATTAACTATCGAAAATGTAATTTTCACTTAATGCACCACATGCATAATTTTTAGTTTATGGAGAAATACCAATTTTATTTACAATTATAAGTTAATTTTGGGCTCCAAGCGGAATACCCTGTAGTCCAGGGTTTCTCAACCTGGGGGTCGCGCGATGTCTGCAAGCGGGTCGCGAGGGAAGGTGATAAAAATTAAATTAACTCGGGATTTGTAGGTTAAAACTAATAAATTTCAAATAAAGTATTTTATTTTGCTTACTGTTTGTAATAATTACTAAATATAATGTAGTTTGCTGAATAGTTTTGGATAACATAATTAGGATATTTATTATAAATAAGGACCCTGTTGCATTTTGAAATCAAAAGCAAAAATAAAATAATTGTGAGTCACCGGCTAGAAAGAATGGTGAAAGGGGGATCGCTTGCTAGAAGTCATGGTGAACAGAGGTCGCAGGACTCGCGGTATGAAAAAGGTTAAGAAACGCTGCTGTAGGCTGTATCCCGAAAACGAAGTGGAATTCGATAAATAAAGGAAGGCATCCTTCAGGAATCAGGACTCTTTCGCCAAAGTAAAACAGTGCCGGAAGTAACGTCACCTTAACATCATGTGTTCCAAAGCGAACAGAGGGAGTGTGATTCAAATATGCCGAAAATATTTGCTCGTAGCTGCTCAGGTGGTAGAGCGTCAGATAGCTGACATAGAGACAGGGGTTCGATTACCAACAAGGTCCATTTCTTTTTTTTTAATTTATCACATTCTTACTGCCTATGAATAAATGCTATCATTCGCGCATTTTCAACATTCTATACTTTAGATGAATTATGTACACAGTGTCAAGCGAGCGAATACAGGTCAGTCGTTAGATTAGACTTTCCCCCTTATCATTCACTTCCTGTGTTACCTCCGGGATTATCGCGCCACGGGTGTCTTTCCTTCTTGTCTGTTACACTCTGTATATGAGGAATGTAGGGGGTAAAGTATAATAACCAACTTACTTATTTACGTTTATTTTCCCCTCACTACATGCATAACAAGAGGGCCGCGACGAGTTATGACTGACCTCTGAGGAACCGTGATTTGAAAAAAAGGTTGGGAACCAGAGGTCTAAGTAGCGTGATTTCTTACAGTTAATAAATTTAAAAGCTTCTCTAGAAAAAAAAAAAAAAAGAATCCTAATACAAAAACCGCAGATAACTTACTGAAAACTATGAATGAGAAATTAAAGATATAATTTATCACTATATAAAAGCACGCGAGATAATGATCTCGATAAAGATATAATTTATCAGTATAAAAAAGGACGCCAGATAACGATCTCGATAAAGTAAAGCAATGCATCTTATTAGCTATTGAGAAAAAAAACGCAAATACTTTTTATCAAAGAACTATCACATCCAAATATGATCTCTTCACTTGTTATCACGAGATAATTTTAAGCAAATCATTTTTTTTTTTTTTTTTTTTTTTAAAGATATATTCCCATGGAATTTAATTATCTACCTACATTTTCTGAAGATAAAAGTTTGTATATTTTCATAACCTATCCTTAAGCAGTTGTGTAAATCTTGAAGACTTTCTATTCTCACTGTAAAGCGATTCGACCTGAATTGCCTGGAGCATGTAAACACTTCTTATCTTGAGGGAAAAGATAAAAATATGCGACAAAATAGTCAAACAACTTTCGCATTACGGCAGCCTTTCTGTGAGATGCTCACGAAGAAGAATAAAGGTTGATCTGTTACAACAAATAGCCATTTCATTCTCTATATAATGACCAGAGTTCGTTTTTTTATAACGTAAAAATTTTTGTAATATGCATGCATTTATCCCCTCAGAATTAGCAAAACATTACCTTGAAAACTGAAAATATAAACATAACCAAGAGGATATAGGACTATGTAAGATTTAAAATGACTGACATTTAAAAACTACACTTCCAATGCTGTTTGGTTGCCGTGTATAGAAAGAAGGAGAGGGAAGGGGAAGAACAGCTAACGATAAGAAATTAACAAGAATAGCCTAACAATCTTTAAGCCGATTGCGGACAACTTCGAAAAGTATGATCTGGAAACAATTTCACTGTTTACTGTTTAAAGCTCGTCCAGGAAAAAGAAAAACAGCCCTGGGCAAAATAGGATATGTCATAAAAATCCTAGCCTTAGTAATCACCAATATTTTCTCAACGTC
>JAGDQP010002545.1:13691-31174 GCA_022664845.1 Lepisma saccharinum
TCACCAATATTTTCTCAACGTCATAAAAATCCTAGCCTTAGTAATCAACAATATTTTCTCAACGTCATAAAAATCCTAGCCTTAGTAATCACCATTATTTTCACAACCCTTTTAGTATCATGGAACAAACTTCTGTATATCCTCTGCATGTCACCACAGAGTTCAACACTGTCATCTTCAACTCCTTCGAGTCGATGAGACTCATGAGGACAGACCTTACCCTCACCACTTGACGGAGAGTGAGGACGAAATTTAAATGTGAGGGAGGTTTAACGAAAATCGACAGCTTATTGAGACACGACCCACTTGATCAAATGCACAACATTTTTAAAAAAAATCCCCGTCAGAACTCCTCAATTATCAGGACATATGTCACGTTACAGCGTTGAATAAAAAAGACAACGCTTTTTATTAAAGAATTGTTTTCAGTTTAAAACACACTACTCTGAATTAAACAAAAAAACAAACGTTTATTTTGCTTTAAATGGTAGTCAAAATAGATCAATACAGGGTGTTGCTAAACAACAGACAAAAACAATTCAGGAGATTCCAGACATGAAAATTAGACGGGGGTGGGTGGGAGACCATCGAAAGTGCATAAATGCTTCGTTTCGGTATTATAGGCTGCCGAAAGGGGGGGGGGGGGGGATGAACTTTCAAAGCTTAATATTACCAATACCATTAGTAGTGTTACTGAGGCGGAATGGCACCATTAAAGACTTCAAAAACCTGGTCTATCCAAAAATGCATGTTCCAAAACTGTGCAAGGGATTCCCCAAAGGAAGTAGGGAACTCCCAGAAATTCTCTAAAGTAAATGTGGGTCGAAATAAGCAAGAAGTCTACAAAAGTCCTACTCAACTACTAAATACAGCACAAATATTTCAATACGTTTCACGTATATTCTGCATATTCGTTCCACAGATATATTCGTAGGATAGATTGAACTGAACCCTCATTTCTTGCCTCTTTTATCACGTTGTTTCAAAACGAAGAAGAAAAAAAATGTACTGTGAATTCGTGTTAATATAAAACGTGTTTACATATTTACATTTTGTAATCTAGATTTTAAGATGAAAAGTAAAAAAAGCTTTTCCTCAATGGACTCCGAAACCACTGAACCTATTTTAATGATTTTTGGTATGAACTTAGTCCTTGGTCATCATCAATTTGATGACAGAGTTAGCAGTAGTAGAGATAATGAACAATGAAAATAAGTCCATTGTTTATAACAATGATATAAATAAAGTTTACATTTTTTTAAAATTCAAAATCTGATTGTTGCAAATCAGAAATCATAACTTAATTGTTTAAATTTCGACCGAGTTACACCACATTTTAACTATAACGGTAATACGTTATAATTGTTTAATGAACAGGGTATGTTTAAACGCAGATTAAGTTTGATATGGTAGCTGCTGCTCTTTATACAACTGTTAGTGTTGCGAATACATTTTATTCACCCCGCACCAACGGACGGGCAAATCAGCAAACCGTACTATCATTACTTCACTACCAAACAAGGCCATTTTATTGTGAAATTACCATCAATCCCCACCCCAGGAAAAATAATTGAAGACCCCTGCTCTAGAGCCTTGAAAATCGTGTTTCGCCCGATAAATTCTGCAAAATTGACAGCAGACACAGCTCGCGGTACCTGGTGGGAAAATATGACATCACTGTTATCGATGTTGCTGGTATATATAACACTCATGGCTGTCATGCAGATCTGGGTGTGTTCTTTCTCGTGAATTCTGTCTCAACGATTACACTGCCTTCCCCAAGAATTGTCGTACAAAGATTCTGCTTCTACAAATACTCGATACCGCTCAAAAGTATAGAATACATGGATAGATACGCTTTCCCTGCAGTATCCAGTATTTATCGAGATACGAACTTTCAGATTTAAAATTCTGACCATGACTGAATTAGAAGCATCATAACCGGGTGTCCTACAATCCTATCTATAATTATATTGGTATTTCATTTAGAACTTAGTCAGTTATCTTTATTGTCGTCTACATACATAAATTCTTCCACACTGCACTAACCAATACCCACTTCCGAAATTAACCCCCCCCCCCCAAAAAAAAAGACAGTACATGCAATGTACCACATAACTTGGCTACACAGTGACGTTAAGTGTGGAAAATTTTCTTTCTTTCTCATAGATTAGAAACATGATATTAGCAATAAATAGATTCTATTCAAAAGGAAATCAGTAAGCTACCGGTCGGAATTCTGTTGAAAATTTAAACGCTGAAACCCATTAAGAAATGAAAAATTTCAAAAATAATCCACAACTGGATCCTGTTAAGGGCTAAAATAAACTAGCGGGCAGGCAACTTGAATTTACACGACATTTCTGTTGCCTTTTTTTTTTTTTTACCCTAAAAGCATTCACATTTTTTTGTTCTACCAGTAGTGGTTCGGAGTGGCCCATTACTAGACCCACGCTTTTCAAATGTACCTAAGGTGGGTTATTAAGCTTAATAATAATATTGAGTTTCATATTACATTCTATGCAAGAATCAGTAACCTGAATTTATATTACTCCATATGAATTTCAGATTACTTGTATCTTTTGATATGACACTTACCCCCTTCCTTAACAAAATCAGACGGAGCAACACCATGTACAGCCCCCGACACATACATGAAACATTACGCTAGAAAGAAAAGAACCTGTTTGGGTGAAAAATCAAACCTTGTTCTATTTCAGCAAAACACGACCAACAATAAATCTGCTCCATAGGCTTATTTCAAAAACAGTTATAGCTGGTGACCCATTACTGGTACACTCACCTTATCCACCATACAAAATCGAAGGGCTGGCAGTAGTACTCGAATCTGCATACGTCCCTACAGACAGCCCAAAGCTCGCAACTACTTGACACCGAGTCTGGATTTGGATCAGATTTCAATTGAGGTGAATACGGTACGGAGAATTAGGAGGCAAAGGAGTACAATCTGCTAGCATAAGTCTGGGACAAGTAATATTAAGCTTTGCAACGGTAGATTAGCCCTTGAACAACATACAACTGCTTAATTTAAGTAAGAAACGAATGTACTCCCTTAGCTATACGGTATGTATTATACTAATCCCGATGGAGCAAATACATTAAATTAAGGCCCTGTACCCCGGTACTTTAATAGTTAAGGACACACATCCAAAACATGTTTTCCTTTACAAACCGTTATAAGGGGTCTTCGATTTCTTATAAATTACAAAGCGGGGGATAATAAAACTAGTGGTTGCTGATAAGTTTCAAAATACTACCTACTTGGGCAGAAATACAAAGGTTTTATCCCTGGTTGGGGTGATATTCGGTATCACCAACCGGGGATGTAATACTCACGCACCAGCCGGCATACCCCACGAAAAATCGAACACACCTACCTTGGAACACACACTGGTCAAGGGCCCGCGAATATTACTAATGTTGCTAGGATCTGTGATGACTCATACGGTTGCAGATCCAATTTACTACGGCACAACGAGCACACAATGAACAAGCATAGGTTGTATTCTCGTCCATGCCTTTCCCTAGGTATTGTGTTTGACAGTTTATCTTGACAAGTTGTCTTAGAGGATGTCACTGGCTGTAACGGAAACTAAGATAAAAATTTAAAGAAATAGGAAGATGTCTCTTATTTATTCCTAAACTAGTGCGCACCATGTAGAAGTGTCATGTATAAGATTTCAATTTCCCTTACGCTTTCACATGCGTTTCTTTTCAAGTTTCGTGTCTGTTTGTGGACCTACCCACTATTACAGTATGCACCCAGTATGAAATCCATTAAGTACAAATGAACATTTAAATATGTAATTGTCACCATGTGCTGAATTGTAATACTACTTGTTATAGTCTTACAAAACCTTGTTAATTCTTTACACAAGATACTTTTGTCAACTGGCGTAGAAAGCACTTGAAATGTCATGCGTATATATATTTGCAACGTTTAATTGCTGTACGCAGAGGTATAGATTGGAGTGCAAGGACACGCATGAGTACAAAGTACACATACGCGAAAGTTCAATACAACGGCCATGAAGTAATTACAATGTTCATTTAAAAAAAAATCACGTCTTAACGATGCCTTCGCATCTACACCAGTTAGGTGTGTAAATTTAAAACATCTCAGAGGCCTTTCATAAGGGTTAAAACATATGGTACTGGTTCTGAAACCTAAAACTATTTTATTAAGACAAGTCAATGTGAAGGTTTCTTTAGTTCCCAATCGCTTGACGTATTTATCCAAATCACTTTTCTGCTACGTAAAAAGAAAAATCGTGTTTAAAAAAAACTTCACAGAAACTTTCAAGCGACCGGCTCATTAGAATACTTACCTTCTCAAAACGCTGTCTATCTTCAGCCTTTTCGATTTTTTCTGTCTCTAAATGATTTATCCTGGCTTTTAATTCCTGAACGGTCGTATTTTCACGTTCATTCTTAGTTGCCAGTCTTTCTAAATGTTCAAGTGCATTCACTACTTTAGGCATCAAACTTGTCACTGCGTCCGCACCACTAGTCTGACCATTTAACATTTTCTCAAATTCTTTCCCAATTTCCGATGCAATATCATACACATCCACCACAGTAACCTCCGGTTCATACTGATATTGTTGCATAATTAATTCCTCCATTTCAGGTTCCGATTCTATTAGAACTGACATTATAACTTGAATATAACACTCACAACACACCCATCACACACCAAGCACTTCCCATAATGATCAGCGCAATGATGATCACAAACACTTCGCTGACTTCTGCTTCTGAATCTTTGATTCAAGAGAATCATGGTACTGATGAATCATGACATTTATACCAATCTTTGGTGACTCTTGGTGATTCTGTTCTAATATAAGTTTTTTTTTTTTTTATTGTTTTACAAAGTTCTGAGGGTCATATTGTCGTCTCCCCATAGGAGTTTAATAGGAGATACGACAATACGATCCTCAAGTGTCGCGTAGTTTAAAATAAAGAATTTTAAAAGTTACGGTGAGTCCACACTATGACATATTCTTTGTGACTGTACATGTTAACCAAGACAGTCTGAAGACCGCGACTTTCCACGGTTGTTATTCTGTCTATCGATGGGAACCGTGCAATGTCATTAACAAGCAATATAAAATTGAGTAGAGGTTCGAGACAGAATACTCCAACTTGGTGATTTTTTAAAAAAAATATCTCATATGCAAAAGTAAGTACAAAATACTGATGAGATTAGAGTGTGAATTAAGGAATTTTTACAGGTAGACTCTAATGTTATTGACAAGAAAATCAGGAGATGGTTCATATATAATAAATTACACACGCGGGCACACAGAGATACACAGGGAGGGATTTCCCCTCTTCATCCCGGTAATTCACATCCTGGGTGAAATCACACTAGCCAAAAATGCTAAACATCTTTGTCCGTACACATGTTGATGCTTAGTTTAGTTCCAGTGACGAAGTTTATTAACTTTTTATGGCCATACACAAAATTCTGTGTTAATAAACCTCAGAAACGTTGTTAAACATGTTTATGAAGAAGGACGTTTTACATTTTGATAAATATATATTTTCCAAAGCACAGTTAAGCGATATCAAATAAAATAATGTGGTGTATAGTATTTAGAGATCACAAACACAAGGAAATTAGTTTTCTTAGAAGATATAACTCGCACACCTCATAAATATATTGTAAACGTATTAAAAATATTTCAAAGCAATACTTTGAGTCTGTGGTAAGTTTTTTTTTTTAATACAGATATGAAATCGTTAAAGCAAAGAAAAAAACTGGAATATTCGTGCAGCGGAGATCTTCGAAGAATACTTACAAAATGTACTATTATTTGATGGAGACAAAATTATTTTTCTAGAGTATGTAGTAAGTGTAAGGAATATATATTTATATTCTTGATATATTTAAGAGCATACTTTAGATATATATCGCATATAGCTTTGAAAATAATTTCGTATTTTTAAAGCATTTTCATCATGAACATATGATTAATTATTAAGATATAACTATTAAAACACTTTAAAAATATTTCGAAACTATTTTCTGTGGAAGAGAAATGTCTTGTGAATAACATAAATATTTCTATAACAACGATGAAATCATTTACAATATAACCTCCTGACTAATAAAAATATTTCGTAAAGTACAAAAAACACTATTTTAAAAACATTTTTCAGAAAAGGTGTATTCGAAATAACAAAAGTGTTACAAAATTGTTTGAAAATATTTTTCCAGAAAACAAAATATTTCCGAAATAACTTAAATACGTTTAAAATGAACCGGTATAGTATCTCATGCTGTGTGTGTAAATATTTAAATGTTGGTTCGATACAAATATCGTATGCATGTACATACAATGAACGTAATTTTATCTTTGGCTGGCAACCCCTTGAATAGTGATTAAGAATCATATTGCAAAATTGATTATACTCAAGAGAATCTAAAGTTTGATCCTGGAAGTTAATGAATGGAAAATTGATTGTTCAAATTTCAGACAGTTCAATTCAGCGAAGAGGCCAGACATATTCAAGACAACTCTCAGTCGTGACTCGCGACGTTGTCAGATGGGCAACAGCATAGAACAGTACAAGGCAGCGATAGGCTTTCTCTTCTACGCGGAAGAAAATTAGAAGAACAGCAATTGTAGCAGAGAATTTGAATGACAAACGAAGTGGGAAATGTGCTTCAATTAGTGCAACATTGATGGCTTTACTATTGTTGGCGCAGACAGTGGAATCCAACCCGGGACCTGAAATGGAGGATATCAAGAGTATGCTAAAGGATCTGAAAGCCTGACAAGAGGAGTTTATAAGTGAGGTGAAAACCATGCGTGTGGAACTGCAATCAGCACTTACAAGAATCTCTAGACTTGGGGAGTATCTGAAACAAGAATAACAAACAGTGGATCGTTTGACAAAGGAAAATATGATGATAAGAAGGGATTTGATTATTTGGAAGGACAATCAAAAAGAAGCAATTTAATTATATACATTGTCATGGCAGATGTTAATAAACTAGGAAGATGGGATGAAATGAAGTTTTAGATATCTTAAAGAAATATAAAGAAGTGGAAGCGATAAGTGGTATAGAGGAATGAGCTCATAGGTTAGAAAATAAACTCGGTAAACACCCAATAGAATTAAAAATTTCGTCATTCAAAATGGAACAGGAAATTATAAAAAGCACTGGGAAATTCAAATAAGGGACGAGAGTGTAACTGAACAATATTCCAAAGGTGTTAGACAAACAAGGGAAGGACTGAAAAAGCTGATACAAGTAAGAAATGGAGAGTCATATCGCGCATCTACGTTACGATAACCTCATGGTGAAAGGCGCGAAGTACATATTCTAACAGTACAGACTATGAAAATAGTCTGAAACTCCTAAACCAAACTTCCCCACTGTCCAAAGAGGTGGTTGTAACCCCTTCTGATAGCTCAGTTGTGGGGAAAAGAAATTAAGTACTCATAAACAAGAAGGTCAGTGAACTCGACCCTCGGAGGCTAGCAGCAACGGCAGAAGCAACTGGACAAGTGTCAGTGAATGTGTGTAGGGGTGGAAAGTTAGAGGGGAGAGTGGAAGAGTATCTGAAAATAGATCGGAACGGACAGCCAAAGATGATTTCCTTGTAAGCCGCCCACTCACTATTCTACATCACAAGACACAGGGATTATTGTCAAAACTTTGTGACTTAGAACCTCTCGTGAATTCAATAGATCCTTTTGTGGTATGCTTAACAGAACATTGGTTGGCAAGTGAAAACATAAAAATAAATTGGTTGGCAAATAAAAATAAAAAAAAAAACTTTCAACTGGGATCGAAACCACGACCTCCCGAAAACTACGTCAAATCTCTACCACTGAGCTACGGCGTCTTGGCGCCCTAGTACTTACATCGAAAACGTTTAAGTCAAGATATACCTGTTGCTCTCCAATTCGCTAGGGCACAGATTCTTATTATTTAAACTGAACCTTTTTTTCAAAAATGCATCCTGTGACACACTAACGTACGAGTTGGCAATAGTGCGGAAGACTTGGTCACTAATGTTTTTTTTTGTTTGTTTGTTTAGGGAAAAAAACAATTCCAAACGTACTTCAAGTTAAGATTTTATTAATTCTGCATATGGAATAATATTATTAACCCAAGCCGAACACTTCAACTCAAACACAGTAAATACTACTAGTCAAGTTTCAGATATTAGCGAAGACAATATTATCCAGCAACAGCAGATGAAGCAATTAATACCCTGTTACATTTTTCTACAACCTACTTGTGCGAGCTGGGCTTTTCAGCACTAACAAACATAAAAAGCAAGAAAATGGGAGAGACTTCTGTCACTTAAACAGGTCTTTGACTTTTGTGTAACAAAATGACAAGCTGAAATTTCTCATTATAATAACTGAAATCTTTTATTGTAAGGCGTAAATAACAATAATTTCCCCGTATGTTTAAGCCCATGATTTCTTCTTGTTTTTTTTAATAAATATTACAGAAATTGTTTTGATTGCCTTTAAGAGCAAAATCACAGTCTCAGAAGTTTCGCGGAACACCTAGCAAATCTCGCGGCACATTGGTTGAGAACCACGCGTGTAGACTAATGATTAAACATACTTGAACAAATAATACTAAGATTAATACTAATAATAAATATACATGGCTTGGTAATAATCAGTAAATATTTTTTAGATAATGATAAATGAATAATTATAATGATAATACATTATATAATAAGGATTTATTTATTTACGTCTTGTTTTACATGGCGAAGTTAAGGCCCTTACGGCCTTTTCTACCACTGAATCATGAATACAAAGAGAGTAATTAACAGTTTCGGTAAACACTACTATAAGATGGAAGAGATTTATAATACAACGAAATTCATAAATGTAAACAAAATAAAGCAAAAACTAAAAGAGAGGAAACAAAACAAAAACTTATCTACACTACAGATTTTAGATAATCTAAAGTTCACTAACCACATACACACACACATACACACACGAAAAATATAGGTACAAATGCAATGCCATGAGCACCATGAGAATTTATATAAACTAACATTATCGACTTACAATTAAATTTACGTTGACAGCTAAAGGGATAGTAGTATTTATTTGACATAAATTGACGATTTGAGAGAATACTGTTCAAACATATCTTAGTTGTGTTGCTCTAAGAGGTGGCTGTAAAGCATAGATTTAAAACTTGTTAATGAAGTTGAGTCTCTGATGGAAATTGGCAGTCCGTTCCACTTACGGGATACAGAAACTGTATAGGACTTCGAATAAAAGGATGAGTTATGGTGAGGAATAGAAAGTAATAGGTTTGCCACGGTTGTGATGATCGCTTAGGAACTTAAAACGTTGCAAAAGATAGGAAGGTTGCCGATCGCGTAGAATTTTAAATAGAAGCACTAAAGAATGCCATGTTGTGAGACTTTTAACCATTGCAGCCTATTGAAATAAGATGTTAGATGATCATAATGTTTAAGATTAAATATAAAACGCACTGAAGCATTTTGAATGCGCTGTAGCCGGTACGTGTGTACATCATCCAGGTTGGCAAGCACTACGTTCCAATAATCCACATGAGGCATTACTAAGGCCTGAACAAGCATTTTCTTAAGGGAGATGGGAAGAAAATTTTTAAGTCTGCTCAAAGAATGAAAAAGTTGCAAAGGCCTTTTTAGAGACAGTACTAACATATTCCGTCCAAGTTAGGTGTTCATTACCAATAAGATCTAAATTTTTTACGGTGTGCGAGGAAGGAATTATCATTCCATCTAGAAAGACGTTCGGAAAGGAAGAAAAGTTAAGAGATGAAAGAATTGTTTAGAAGCTATACGTAGACATTGAGATTTAGATGGATTCAATTTCAGACCGTTATCATTTGACCACTGAACAATTCTTCATAAGTCCTCATTCAATTTATCAATATATGTGGGTAGCTCACTTGGAGAACAAGATATATATACTTGAAAGTCGTCAGCATAAAGATGGTATTTACAGTGCTGTAATACAGATGGCAAATCATTGATGTACAAGCAGAAGAGAAGAGGACCGAGTACACTACCTTGAGGTACTCCATAATGAAGAGTTCTCAAAGAGGAGTCAATACCAGAAACAGATACATACTGCGAGCGGCCAGTTAAATAACTTTGAATCCAATTTACAGAAGAGTCTGAAAAGTTGTAAAACGTCGATAATTTGCGTGTCAGAATGTTGTGATTTATAGATTGAAAAGCTTTACTGAAATCAGGAAGTGTAAGAATTGTTATGTTTTGATTGTCATGAGCATAAAGAATTTCATCTGTGATATGAGTCAGAGCAGTGGTGGTACTACTAATTCTGTACTAATAAGAAACCATATAGTTAGGAATAGAATATAGATAGCTTTCATGACGCCACACGAAGCCAAATTTACGGTTGAGCGACAGGTCAATTGTTTCTCATATTGATTTCCGCCATTTTGTTTTTCTATCTCTTCTAATTGCGCACGTATGCTCAGGGTGAACTTTTTTCTTCTCTACAACTGAGGATAGCTGATGCCGAAAATTTTAAGTGACTTTACGATGTATATAGTCACCTTGGAACCAGAAGGTACTATGTCCATTTTTGCTACTTTTGAGGAAAAAGAGTCTTAAAGTTTGAAGTTCCATTTAAAGTCTGTATAAATTCATTTCATTTCTAACATTTCTAGTCACTTGCAGCTCGTTTTGTGATATATTACTTTTGGGGTTGGTGCTCTACAGTACAAGGTTTTTGACTGCAGTGTTAATTCCATTTTGAAAAAGAAAAATTGAACATACCCCATGGAGAAAACTCGGCGGGCCGCCGGTGGCCCACCAACCATGATAACGGGCCACCGGAGGCCCGTCGAATTTTCCTCATGGGATAGTACCTTCTGGTTCCAAGGTGACCATATTGTTAAATGTGGAATTGTGTACATGCTCTTCGTAAGTACAATTCTTTTCCTCTTCAAATTTCACACACACACACACACACACACACACACACACACACACATATATATATATATATATATATATATATATATATATATATATACGTAGAGCGTAGAGCTAATGTAAGGCCGTAGTATATTAGAACAGATGTAAAAATTAGTTACCGAGCTTGGTAAACCCACTTGTGTCGTGCTTAACGGAATGATCTTACTTAGATCTAGGAAGGTAAGTTCAACTAGCATAAACGAGATTTTCTTCACAGGTAAGTTGATTCAAACGCATATATTCGGTCGAATCCACTTAAGAATTTCTACGTTAATCTTTTTATTAGCAAGTTAATCGCTCACACTCAACAGAATAGTTTCAAAATTATAAAAGAATGTTTATGATCCCAAATTAAGCAATGTTCATTAACTGTAATATCGATTAGTTCACACTTGATTATTATTCTTAAGCAAAGAGTGTATGAAATCTCATGTGATTTTGCATCTTAAGTTGCTTGCACTTTAGAAATTGCATAGCATTTATCACGTGGGTGAGTATTTGTTTACATGTTCTCGCCATCAACTGTATGAATTCTCATGTAATGGTAAGTCTACATTAGGCCTTGTTGATCAACATGTTTGTGCGCGTGAGGATTATCTAAAGACCGTGACAATTTATAAACGTCCCCGGAGTGAAAATTGAAGATTGTCACGGTCTCTAGATAATCGTCGCACACACAAACATGTTGATCAACAAGACCTAATGTAGACTTACCATTAGACTTCGAGCAGACGACTATAGAAACAATTCACTCTATATGTGAGAGGTTTTTTTTAACACCAGCATTATACGAATATCGATGCCTACTAGTTTGAAAATTACGATCAAAGATATTAAGAGAAAAACTGACACACACAAAACAAAAAGACGATATTGTGATGACTCATAAAGAATAGGCTACAATAACATCAAAGCTAACAGTTCGAGAACCTTCAAGAATCTCGGACATTTATTATTTTTACCAATCACTTTCCACGCAGTTTATAAACACTTTTTGCATTGGCTTTATCTCCTTCAACACGGAAGAGATGCAGTTTTCTATATTTAAAGTATTATATTTGTATCAAAACTTCTTAACGTATCGGTTCACATCTGGTACTCTCGAGCAGAATTCTTGACTCTCATCTGCAAGAACAATATCAATTCCTCTTGTGAGAATTAAATTAAGGAATGCACAATATGAAGTCTACACACAAATTCTCATGGAAGATGCATGCATTTCCAAAGAGTTCAGTAACAAGTACAGATCCTATGGTGAATGTCACTTTGAATAACCTTTTACTATATTTACGGTTTTTCTTCAGTTTATTGATTCACGAGACACTAATTTCTGAAAACCTGACTTCGGTGCGTTGTTCAATTTTGCAATGACTAACTAAGCCACAATTCCTTAATGCAAAAATATACTTCTATAAACCGACTGGTACCGACGCTTTAATTCTGGAACAAACAACTGTTGCTTGAATTGAGGAAACTCTTGACGTAAGGTTCAACACTATCTTTCCTTGCAGCGGAATCGAACCCCAACGTTCCGGAGAAATCGTACTTCACCACTATCCTGTCGTCGGATCCAAAGCACGTAACTAAACTCCCTGAAGAGAATCCTGAAAGCAACTAGTATGCCCCAGTCTAATGACTGTGCCACATCAGTGGGGCTATACCACTAGCTGTTGCGACACCTATTCAGGATTCAGTGATAGGTCGAAAGAGCTTTTCAGCATCATACGGTCTTACAACCACGAAAACGTATCGTTCAAAAGCGTGTATCATGAAGTATTTAAAACTTTTCGTAAATAATAATGCCAATATTTATCAACAGAAAAAAACAAAAAAAACATATGTATCCACACGAACTTTTTTTTTTTGTTAATTCTGTCTCATTTATACGTCATAGATGGCGACCCAAACGCGACCTGATCCTCTGGGTCCGTTCTGTCACTCTAATCTTACTTTTTAGTGATGCTTAGCAGTCGATTGGTTCCCGGGGTTAGGCACCACATTCGTTATGATTGAATTCTTTAGCCAGTTGATGCCTTGATCAAAATAGAGCCTCTTCGCAAGATGTTTTACCGGAGTCAAATGACATTCTTTGGCCCGAAGGTTCCTGAGATAAGTTTTCATCTTCGCGGTATGAGCCATTATCATTGAAGGGCTTTTTCCAATACTTGTTTCCTTTCTTCCAGGGGGGTTTTCCTCCCTCTATATCTGGTGGGTCCACACAGACTTCATTCACGTTCGCGGGTTTATTCATATCCAGTCTTGGTCAACCTTGGAACTGTGGTGTACCTCCAGGGACGAACCTCCTATTTTCATTATTATCATGTATGAGTTCTAACTTGCGGACCACCTCAAGTAGCTCGGACAAGCCCCTAACCCGAGCTGTAGAGAGGTGTCTCTGGTACAACAAAGGTAAAAGAGCCTATATATTTCCTTATTGTCTCTATATTTTTGACATTTATAATCCGTTTGATTTTCTCTCAATGGCAGGGATCAAACTAGATCTGAAGCGCAATATTGGTATTTCATGTACAATCGTTTGATCTACTTCGATCGTCTCTTCAGTTTCCTATTCCTGATGATTCCATGAATATTGATTTTGGAGGTGATGTTGATTAAAATTTGACAATTATAGTTGCATGATGGATATCACCACAGATAGTGATTGCTATATATTTCCCATGTACTCGACAAATATGACTTTTTAAAGTTCTAAAAAGGTATTTCAGTTATAATCCGGAGTATGTTAAACCACTATTATTATGGCGTTGCCAACGTTACTGTACTGAACCAGTATATTTTAAACATTTTTCAACGCTAAGAATAGTGCCAAGTATTCCAAATTATTTTTTTCTTTTGCAAGGCTACATATATTCTGCAGTATATTACCGATATTTATAATTAGGAAGAACGATAAATTAATAATTTAACTCGTGTTCCAAAAGCACAGCATGTTCATATTTTTCAGTGAATTATGGTCCATCATACTTCTCTAACAGAGGCGCAACTCCCGTCTCGCTCTGTCCTGCGGTGCTTTATCTGCTCGTAGCTCCTCTTCCCACATCAGCCATCATTTCACTACAAAATATACATCTAATACATGCGAACCCGCGTATAATACTAATAAAATTTATTATACTGTAGTGGTTTCCAATCTATGCGACGAACTGCTAATGCAGTACCTACGCCTTAGTAAAACTGCATGATTTTTACTGGCTACGACTCAGGAAACTTGGGAACAACCACATTTAGAATGGCGATCCGGAACAATCGTCGTCGGATCTTCCGATTACAAGTTGCGTATGATTCTGCTAAGGTAGCACGCCCAATAACTACACCAATTATCCTGTACTTAGAAGTAGTACTAAAGAACCATATGATTAATAGTGGCTTTTTCAGCTGCGCATACTAGCTTTTTTTAAACTTTTTTGATTAATTTTATATTACTTTTGGTTATTACCAGCAATTGTCAGAAAATCCTCACGAGGCAACAGTGTAACAACTATGACTGCACAGTCTTAATCGTAAAATCGTTTCTCGTGAAGAATTTGATAACCACTGGGTGCAAACATGATATGAACATCAGCACATAATGTTAGCACATTTTTATATTCTTTAAACCATTTAACGGTATTTCCACTTTACGGCTTTTAAGAATGATTCAGTTTTTATGCTAGATATCGGGCCACGGTGGCTCAATGATAGAGCGATAACCTCTAGTGCTTGGGGTCATCGGTTCGATCTCAGGTCATGCCATGTGGGTTTTGTGGTGGACAAACACCTTGTGCGTGGATTTTCTCGGAGTTCTCAAAATTTTTTCATTCCACCAATTCATTCATCCGGGCTGTCAAAGTTGCCTAAGGGGTTTATAAACATTAAATTTAAAATGTATGCTAGATACTAACCAATTGTCTTATTTTGCGTACCAGTTACTGGAGAATTGAGTTTTTCCTGGTTGTGTAACTCCCATATATCTTCAGCTGGGAACCTGGCCACTCTCTGCCACCAATCCTCTTCTATTATGTGAACACGCCTTTGCCGAAACGTTGCCGCATTTTATTGTTTGTGAAGTTCATCTACGCCTGTCTTTGTATTCTGATATGAAAGTACATTTTTTCTAACTTATTTTTCCTTCTTATGGAAATAAGCATGATAAAAAGTTAGAAACAAAAGTATTTACATTACAGGATTTAAAAAAACAGATGTACACGGACATCACAAACACAATAGAAAAGCAGCAACTTTGTATACTGTAATGTAAATGACTTTGTTTCTACCATCTTATATATATATATATATATATATATATATATATATATATAAGGTAACTTTACGATAAAAAGGAAGGAATTTACTTACAGCTTATTTTTTCCATAGGAGAACACACACATACACAAACAGAGTTCTTCGCGATATTTCGGGATTGGAAAGTCTTGGCGGTAGAAGAAATTACGGACACGTGCAAATAGAACAAAAGACCTTGTAACTAAACAGATTCACCGTGCATCCTCACACATTGAACCCACTCAAACCTCTAACACCACTCCCAATCCGCCGATTCTAATCACCCAATTTTATCCTAAACTAACCAAGATCAGACAAATGCTACACTTTCTCATTTCCACATTCTCCAATCGGACCCAGACACAAGATCAGTATTCCCCACCAAACCGAGATTTGTTTTGCAGCATCCCCCTAATCTTACAAGTAAACAAACCTAGGGAACTATAGACATGCCAATTCCTTAGTACTATACCCATGTACTAAAATATAATAATGAAATGTCAATAAAAATGAAGTGTTTGTATATGTACAAGTAAGGTTGATGTGTAATGTTAATTTAATGTGTCTTATTAGTAACATTTTGGGAATACTGTAAAAAAATTTGGTTTGTTTATAATATGTGACTTCTGTCTGGAATACGAATTTATATGTAACTCTATTAACAAAAATAGATTACGGAATACATACCCAGGTAAATAAATAAATAGATATGTGCCGAATATCAAAGTTTTAGTGTATGTACAATAAATAAAAATATAGCAATTTTTAAATAATTATTTAATGATAGTGTCTGTCCATACACAACAACGTGAAACGACGCTGTAAAGTTTTTTCTTACAAGCGAATACCAATTCCTATATTATATAACTAATTCAAGAACTGATTTTATAGATTTTAAATGAACATTTTGAAATACAAAATAATAATGGAACAAAGAAACAGGTTTTTATTTGAAATCGAGTAAAACGGTCATTAGTAATAGGTTAGGTCAATCAGGCACATTCCCAGAATTTCATTTTGGGAGGGGTCCAAGAGCTTCCGGGGGAGGTCCAAGGTATATCTGGGCATGAAATGTATATTAAATATATATTATTAAGCCTGAAGTTATACTATTTTTCCATAAAACTCAAGAGTTTTGGAGGGGGATCACTCTTATAGAATATTGTTTTCCCTTAAACTTGACAAAGTTATGACAATTTTAATATAGTCATGAACTTTGTCATTTTTCGTGATTTGCAGGTGGGAAGATTGGTTAAAAACATTTGTAAATCGTTGCAAAACGGAAAACAGGGCTCCACATATTTTCACTTGCACTATACTTTCCCGGAGTTTCAAGGAAATTGGCGTGTCTACAGTTCCCTAGGTTTACTTGTTAGAAACATCTTGGTCCGTACGAATCCTCCCTTGCCACCACCACAAACCGGCGCCCACATATGCAAAAGAGCCAGATGTAGGACATGCTTCATTTTCATCACTTCTCCCATCGTCACTAATCATTATCAATACTGATAGTGGCCGGTGTACTCTAAGTCCCAAGGCTACATGTAATTTACATCCTAATCTGCAAATTCTTGGATACCTTTTATGTGTGGGGAACACGTCGTCCTCTCAGCAATCGTGTTAATAACTCTCGCCACTTTTGCACTATTAACAAACCGGATGCCTTAGTCTCCTTCCACACCCAGTCACACAACACCAATTTTGATCTATCTTTCCTTGTTGCCATAATACACACATTGCAAACTACGACCATCACCTCAACACGTCGTCTGTGGGAGGGAGCATTTATTCATGGCTTGAGCGCAAAAATGAATCTTGGTCTTAACCTTCCGTTTGCTCTGCATTTTCAACACATTTCCTTCTACGATCCCCTCCCCAATTTACACGCAATACAGTTGTCAATTGTTCCCGAAGCTTGATACGCCATCCGCTACGTGGTGCAACTATCGTCTTAATCTTTTATTCTATCTTCACTTATCCGTCTTTTCTTCTACCGCCAAGACGAAGGACTTTCAAAGCTCGAAATATCGAGAACAACTTATTATTGTGTAAGTGTGTGTGTGTTGTTCTACGGAACAAATAAGCTGTAAGTAAATTCCTTCCTTTTTATCGTAAATTTACCTTAAACTGCCCTTCAGGCTTTCCTTTGCGTTAGTGATATATTGGACCAATCCCATCCCT
>JAGDQP010002545.1:31274-81579 GCA_022664845.1 Lepisma saccharinum
ATACAGATGCTTATCAGAATAATGGAAACACCTGAACGAAAGTGCAACTTACCAGATTAATATGGTGTCGGGCCACCTTTCGCCTTCAGAACAGCCTTGATGCGACGTGGGATGGAGGCATAGAGGTCGTGAATGGTAGCAAGTGGAATATTACACCATTCCTCGTGCAGGGCATCGGCCAGTTCTGTGAGAGAGGATGGAGGTGGAAATCGTCGCCGGAGTCGTGTTTCCAAGATGGACCACAGATGTTCAATTATGTTGAGATCTGGGGATTGGGCGGGCCAGGGGAGGTGTTGAACTTCATCCCGATGTTCCTCAAACCACGCTGCAACAACTCCAGCTGTGTGAATGGGTGCATTATCATCCTGGAATATGGCGTCATTGTCCGGGAACAACATCCGGACCATGGGATGCAAGTGGTCTCCTAAAATTGCGACATAATCGTTGGCAGTGATGCGTCCGCGAAGTGTGACCACAGGACCCAATGAAAACCATGATATTGCGGCCCACAGCATCACCGTGCCGCCGCCATGTTTCACAGTTGGGCGGAGACACTGCAGATCATACGCTTCTTTGGGCGTTCTCCACACATAAACACGGCCCGTGGTTTGGAATAGGGTGAATGGTGACTCATCCGACCACACCACACGTTTCCAGTCGTCAACGGTCCAAGTTGCATGGTCGCGGCACCATTTGCGGCGTGCTAAAGCGTTCTGGTCCCTGATGAGAGGTTTGGCCCGTGCAACACGACCCCGTAAGTTCATGTCATGTAATTCGCGGCGGACTGTGATTGTCGAAACAGGTTGGGGGAGGTGCTGATTGAGTTCCTCCGTCACTTGCGCCGCAGTGGCACGACGGTTCCGCGTGACAATGCGCTTTAATACCCGGCGTGCCCTGTCACTGATGCTTTTCTTCCGCCCACTGTTCCGCTTCCCCGATGTGGTTTTCCCGTGTGTTGTGTAGGCCGTCATCACCTTCGACACTGTCCCTGGCGACACACCTAACACACTAGCCACTGCCGTAACACTCACTCCACATAACCGCGCACCAACAATTTGCCCTCTTTGAAACTCTGAGAGGTCTCCCATTTTACACTACCTCCGTCTGCTGCAGCCACTGCACACTCCTGTTCCACGACGCCTGACGTAGTATGGAGACCGACCTAACACACCACCACCAGCAGTCCGGCGCTGCGGTCGCCACGACACCACTGCCAACCCATACATCTGACGTGTTGCCAACTACAGGTGTTTCCATTATTCTGATAAGCATCTGTATATTTTATTAGTGAAGCGTAGTTTGGCATCTCACATTATAGCGCTCGGCTGTTAGTGAAGTAGCAGCTACGAGTAGAGAACATAAACGCTCCACTGTGGGACTGTACCATCGAAGTACAATGTGCCGTAGGAACTCAAAATCGGATATTAGCCCACATGTTACTACGGACGTGCAAGGACCATGCATCAACGAAGTCTCTGAGTAGGTTGAAAGAGTGAAATCGTTAAGAACATACGAAAAGTTGATCTGGTTGTTCAGCAACATAGAACATAGAAGCGAACATCAATAGGGCGGAAGCCTTAATCTAGAGACCTGCACGGGCCAGCACCGCTATTCTTTCGACTGGCCGGGCCGACACTGGTTTCTCTTCAGGTCGGGCCGCTTAACTGCACTTCTTTAAAGCAGTTCAATAATTGTTGAGTTTCGTTAAGCGATAATCGGAATAAAGCCAAACATTCAAGTCTGTATGCACGCCACATGGTGTGAAAGGTATTACAAACAATGCAATATTTACAGTTGGTGTTGCTTAGCGGCCCCACTTTCGCTATAGAGGATTAGTTGTTCACCGGGGGTTGACCCCAGTCAGCAGTCACACGAGTGACTCAATCCTCTCCCTCAATAAATAACAAATGACAGTATGCGTATTGAAGCTTCCTGTGATGGTCTGTGTCAATACCAGAATATGGTCAATGCAACCACTGGATCCCTGGGGGATGAACAGTCAGAGTTGTTGTCTTGATATAAAAATGAAAGGAAACCGCACTCTTTGTTCTTCTCTCCACTTCAGCGACCCGCAGGAAGAAATGGTGGATAAAGTCAGGCTTGCAGTCTAATACGGTGTTAAATACCGTGGAAATGTAGGTCTTGCGGGTGGAGTCAAATTTCTGATAATTTGTTTTGTAAATAAAAGTTATACTTTGACTAGCTACTTCTTTGCTGGATTTAAGAAACCTGTGACTACAAGTAATCCTACTGTTCAAAGCAAAAGGATTATTTTGATCCTTTGTGTTAGAAATAAATTGAAACAGCAATCCTGTAGAATGAAATTAAAATGACTAGCAAATCTAAGATAAGATAAAATGAAATTTATGGGCGGGAACAGCACTATAGCTTACGCCCGTCCCATACTAGCAAACCTAAGCGAATCACATTGTTCAAACACTCACATAGGCTTGTGTGCATTATATTATTATTACTATACCAGTTCCCATGCCTGGCGCTCTGAGGTGCACTCAGCCTCCTATCAAATTGAGTACCGGAGTGTCCTTGGTAAAGGCAATCGAGCGTGGGACTGACCACCCCACCTCACTAAGTACCTTAGGTCAAGAAAATGTGGAGCGTATCGCACAGGGGATAGCTTTACCTTTTTTTTATTGTTATATCAGATACAAATATACTGGGGCTCGAGCCAAAACTTCTAAAAATATATCTAGCCGGGCCAAGAATTTTTAAAACTTATCGGGCCGGGCCAAAAACTTCTAAAGTTTTCTGGGCCCGGGCCTAGGTACATTCGGGCTGGATTGGACTTGGGCCGAAAAATTCGGAACGTGCAGGTCTCTCTACTTGATCAGAGAAGACAGACGGATATGTCTAAATTCGCTGCACCTTTGGGCATGGACTGTCTCTACCATTGAAGTAGGGGTTGCACGCTCACAGGTTCGTCTCTTGTAATAGTAAAGGTGAGCTTGGGGAGCAGTCGGAATTAGAAGAAGCTGGTGGAACGATGAAATAAATGGATTGTCCATGCATGGCGAATATATGGAGACGTGATATATCGTCGTATATTTATTATTATTTATTATTATTTACCTTCTACAGAGAAATTCATTCTCCACTTAATGAAGGTTTACACTGCTACAGTTATAGTATACAATATATAAAGAAAAGAATATAAAGACAAAAAAAAAAAAAAAGAATAATAAGAATAAAAAAAAACAGCAACACAAAAAATACAAACTTAAATCTCTAAGCTAATACACCTATATTCTTAAAATAATTCATAGAAAAGAGTAACATCAGAAATGTTTCAACCTTCATACATTAGATAAAATCATCAATAAATTCCATAAATATTACATCGTCCGTGTATCAAACAATACACACATACATACATCACATTAGTCACACGTAAATGCATACATACACACATATCACATACATACAAACACATTCACACATACATACATACACACATACACATGCCCATTACATATACATAACTTTACCCATTTGCAAATAGCTAAATATTTGGAACAAATCACTCAGTATATAGAAATGTTTTTGAAAGTTGCATATTGAAAATTAAAAATAGAATATTAAAAATCAAATCTGTAAAATGATCTCAAAATACGTTCGAAAACTGAGAAAGCTAGTGCAAAATCTATACTAGAACATTTGCACAAATTATTGTACTCGGAGCACATTCTAAGTAACGGTGAATTTTTATATTGTTCTGTGTTTGGCTTTTTGTATGAAAAAAGGTACTTTGTCCGTGTATTTGCTCTTTTGATGTTAAAACAAATCAAACTCAAAAAATGACTGTTATCAAACTTTCCATTAACTGTTTTATATAAAAATATTTGCTCACTTATTCTACGTCTGTTATAAAGGCTAGTATAATTGAACTCGGCTAGTAAGTTATTATATGAGATTCCATTTTCAATTGCAGATTGTTTATACTTTTTATAATATAAGAAACGTAAAAAGCGTTTCTGAATCGACTCCACTTTTTTCACATGAAATTTATGAGAGGTTGACCATATGACTGAACCATATTCTATTTTACTTCTCACCATGCTATTAAAAAGGATTCTAAGCGAATCGACATTATTTAAATAAGTGGCATTTCTGCGTAGGAAACCCAAATTCCTGAAGGCACTATTGATTACGTATTGGATATGGTCGTTGAAAGTTAAGCGTTCATCAATAATAACACCTATATACGTCAATACGACGTATGTGCATCTTGTTAGGACTGTGAACTTAGGGTTAGTTCTACAATCGACCGATAAACTTCTAGTCAGCGCTAAGTTGAGGTCAACTGTCATTTTGCGTACTCTCATTGGTCAAAATCAGACTTGGCCTCAACTCAGCGCTTACTAGAACTTGAGCGGTCGATTGTAGAACTGACCCTTAGTATCGCGTTTTCAAGCAACGAATTCAAAATGTAGCAGGCTCGTCTCCAGCACGTTTTGAAGACTTCTGAGCATCAGTGTTGCAAACTAGCTTTAGTTAATAGTTATCATTTATTATAATGATTAGTACTACTACTACTTGTAGTAGTACTAATTACAGTGCTAGTGGTACTAATAATGAATACTATGGCATTGGCATTATTATTACTACAGTAATAATAAGTAGCTTGTGATATTTGGAGACCTCCGATATTTAAATATATTGGATGTTAAACTTTCTTCCCACAGTTATTTTTTTCAAATTAAGTTATTTCCGCATAAGAAAACAGGCGAAATGGTTTGCGTTGCGAGCATGAATTTTTCATTGTACAAACTGACTTGTAATATTTACAGATTCTAATATTTTTATTTGTACTATTACTTTCATTAGTACTATTAATGTCAGTGCCGTAGTATTCATTATTAGTACTACTACTAATAATAACAACTAAAGACAGTTTGCAACACTAATGCTCAGAGTTGTTCAAAAAGTGCTGGAGACAAGCCTACTAAATTTTGAATTCGTTGATGAAAAACGCGATGCTAAGTTCACAGTCATGAAAAAAATGCATATACGTGGTATTGACTTTCTCTACGACGATATGTTAATTTTCTCACCATTACTTGCGCTTAAGGTGTGAAAAGGATTCTTATTTTTAGGTTTCAGCACCAAAAGCTGAGACCGTGAACAACTTTAAACTCAGGAACTACTAGGACTAGGCAAGTGGTGGTGTCGTTGGAAGGGTCTCGCAAACCCGTATAGATCAGACATATTAGAGAGGCGGTTCCGAAGTTGGTGGAAAGTTTAGAACTTGAGAAATGCTATGGATAGGAAGGTGGTTGAGGTGTTGTTGGAAAGGTCTAATCTAAATAGGATGCTCGCTGCTGAAGCCTGGGGGGTAGCACATGTGCACAGATCAAGTTAGAAATATATAGCGGAAATCGCGTCACTACTGGCTTGTTACGTAACACGTGAACTGTAAATACAACTTCCAAACCACATTTGCCAGGTCGCTTCGATGGCCTGGTGGTTAAGGAGTCGGCTTCTTAAACAAAAGAGCTCGGGTTCGAGTCCCAGCAGGGTGACACTTTTTCTTCATTTTTTCCTTACAAAATATATTTTCATATGATTATATTTATTATTAATAATTCCTTTCTTGTATTTTTGTACATTATCTTCAATTAGTGACCATGGTAAAGTGGAGGTTAGGTGCGGTCATGTATCTTTACACTTTTTCTCATATACGTCACAGTTCTTGACGCAACTTCCGTTATAGATTTCGAGCTTGAACGCAACGTCATGTGCACAGTTCTGGAAATGGGCTCCGCACCACACTTGTTTTATTTACCCCTATATTACAGCGTCAGTAATTTTATGTAGTTTGTCCTTAGGCAAGATAGGAAACTCACAATTCCGGTACCTAAATTGAGACACAAATAAGAAACTTAAAAAAAAAAAAAAAAAAATACGGTTATTCTTAAAGAACATTTTTACTATTCAAAACGAGTCAAAAATCATCTCATCTTACAGTGAAAGTTTACAAAATGAAACTACAATTCTTTACAATGAAAGACATCTAAAATTGATAGGCGACTAAGACATTTCGTATGTTTTGCTTTTTTTTTAAAAAAAAAAGAAAATCATAGAATAATATACTACACACACATTAGAAAGATCATTTTTTATCTTAATCAACCATTTGCGTTTAAAAGAAAGGTAACAGGTCATGTAACAGAATCAAATTATTTATGATTGGCCCCAATCCGTATGGATATACATACAATAAGATTTAACATTTTTCGAGCCTTGTCAACTAAAAAAAAAAAAAAAAAAAAAAAAAAAAAAAAAAAAAAAAAAAAAAAATGGAATTCATAAAGTCAAACGCAGACGCTACATAACAAATTTATCTGTTTTTCTTCTTGTAAATAAAGTGAATTCATAATTTAGATTACGCAATAATTGATTAATTTTATTACAACGAAGAGATTACTTTCTTAGTAAACTGCATGGCATTATTGCACTCTCTCATGATTCAAATTGTACAATATTTATTTAATCTTTATACAGTGAAATTGAGTACAAGGGTCATTTATTATATTATATTTTATTCTATTTCTTCGTCGTACAATTTTTCAAAATCAACTAAAGGGGGATTTAATTGTAATGTTCGAAAAAAAAATGTAATTTTTTTTTTACACGAATGCTTAACAGTTGTAATGACGTTGAACAGCTTTAAAAGTTACTACAAGTGAACCATATCGATTAACTTGTAAAGTGTCCATTACCTCCTTTCTCCGAATTTCTGGATTCGCGTAGTACCCATTGTGAAAGAATTAATACAGGGTTTTAAAAATACGGATAGAGAACAAAAGAAATGGTTAGACCTGGTTCACACGCGCGGAACGAAAAACCGCACGGATTCTTATGGCACATCGACGTCAATTGACTTGATACATACGACGACGAAACGGCAGCCGCAAGCTCACTACGGACTATTGCACAGTACTGCATCATTCACACGAGCGGAGAGGAGTCTTGTACACTAATCATTCCGTAAATACCGAAGTAACAAGGTAGTGAAGTTTGACGTACATTTCTCAAAACTGGTTCGTTGCAATGGATATAGAAAAAGTTGACGTTGAAGCGTTATTAATGAAGATCGCGAAAAGGGCGTATCGCTCCCAACACACAGGGACGTATCTCAAAATATGGCAGTTTTGAGTTAAGACCGTCAGAATATGGCATTTTGTGTATATTTTCTTGTCTCAAATCGACGTATCTTAATGATAATCCGTTTGAAAGTTATTAACAAAAATAGGTGACAAAAACATTAACAAGCATATGGAAATACTTTTCTTTAAATCGCTCTCCTGAAAAGTATGAAAAAAAATGAGATACGTCCCTACGTGATGGGAGCGACGATATGAGATATTCGAACAGAAGAATACAAAAGCAGAAACAAAAAGGATGCAGTACGGTCGGAAACCGTACCGACCAGAATTAAAAAAAAAAAAAGCCCCTGTCCATACTGTACTTTGGTATAACATAAATTAGTTTTTTTTTTTTTTTTTTTTAGAAAATTTTGCATATGGTAGACTGGGGGAAATATGTTCACGGGGTAAATTGAAACACGCCTCTAATAATATTATAAAAATCAATATTTCCCCCCCCCCATTTTAAATAGTGAATTACAAGCCTACAAATAATAAGTCTGGCCGAATATTAAATTGAATAATAGTTAATTTGCCTATTTATCCTAGCGGAAAAATTCACAAATCGGCCGGTACACGTTATTCACACATTTCTGTACAGTCTCCCATAATGGACAATGCTTTCTCAAGAATTTTTAATCCTGTTTTTCTCGAAACTAGATAAATACTATTTATAAGGATCTTGCATGCACCCACAAATTCATATAAATACTACGAACATAACAGTTTCGTTCATAAATGAACGTTCTCAGTAATATTGCCACGGTAAAAATATGGAAGTCACGAACATCAATTTGGTTTAACTCTACGTCGTTTGTGCTCACTTCCCCGAACGATAATAATATCTTCACTTCTACAGTAATAATTCTGTTCTAGTATGGTAACACTAACACATAAGAAGTCAAGTTATTGTGAGATTTGCGAGGGAAACCATACCAATTCAAAATCAGAAACTATGAACAAAAGTTTTGATGCATATTTATAATTTATAACCTTGCTTATTGCAAAAATATTAACATTAAAATATTGGTATTGAAAGCGATTTAGCTTAATTTGTGTGTGTGTGTGGCCTAGGACCGTATAAAACTCTATATAATATGTTGAAACGTTAATATCGGCTTTAATATCATCGTCTTACACTTTTCCTTGTAAGATTGTTCTTTGACGAAAAGAGATGAGAATAGTTTCCATGGCCTGGAAATACGAGTAGTTGAGATTTGAATCGCACTGAGATCTGAAATTATCTAAAGAACAAAATATATAAAACGCTCTGTACCTCCGAAATCCAGTTCACTGAACGCATAACTAGAGTGTAGCATCATGACCCTGAAGTTCTGTCTTGATCCAAAGGCATATCAAATATATGCCTCGATATTTTCCCCCTTATGGTCAAAGGTGGTCATATTTAGTACTGATAAGAGCAAATAACCACTTATATTTAATACTTTTCTATTAAAAAGGTAAAGCACGCGCCGTGAACGGTGCATGGGGGATGTGGAGGTAGCGCTGCACATTTTCTTGACCTACGGTACGAAGTGAGGTGGCGTGGTCAGTCCCACGCTCGACTGCCTTTACCTTCCCAAGGCGCCCAGGAATACCAAGGACACTCGAGTGCACCTCAGAGCGCCAGGCGTGGAAACACTGAGAAAAATCTCCAGTGTCCTGGCCGGGATTTGAACCAGGACCGCCCGATTTGTAGTTAGACGCGCTACCTAGCGTCTGCTATTACTAAATTAAATTACTGCTAATTTGAGTTTCATTTTTTAATTAATGTGTCCAATTTGGCCAATACTATTTATTTATTTATTGAATTGTAAGGAAATGCACAATAACATGACGTATTTTTGTGGAAAATATTGTTCTGATATTTAGCTAAAGAAGGATGATAAAAAAAAAAATAAAAAAAAATATGGTTGGCCAAAAAATCTCACCAGCTGTGTAGTTCCCTAGTTTTATTTCAGAGAGGGAATATTTTTGCAACTCAATGCTTATTATTAAGCCTATTTTTAATTTTCGTTTATAGCGGTTACATACAGGAGATCTCTGCAAATTTGGAAAATATTCTCTAGATTTGCGTCAAAACTTCTGTCCATAGTTGTACTAATTTCAGCAACAGTTTTAGACCAAATGATGTACAGTTACTTGATAATCAAGGTATTCACGTACGTTAAGTTGGAAGTATCAAACTTTTTGCATAGTTAACATATCCATACACTTGTAGCCTGACGGACGTGTACAAAAATTCTTGATAAGCATACCTTTTACTTAACACCAATTGAAATTACCTTTTGAAACCAAGACAAAATAAAATGATTAACTTACTCAAATATATGATTATTTTACTCACAAAGTGAATTAAAAGCACAATGAAAACATTTCTCTTTGACGTGATTAACTGTGGCAATCACTTCTGCATAGTAAAATGTAGTGTCGTAATACACGTCATAGTGACGTAGTAACAGTATTAAAAGTAGTGTCGTAGCACTGTTTAACAAATAAGTGCATAGTTTTCATACAACATTGACTTATGAACATAATTGCCTGCTTCTTTTTGTTCATTTTTTTCTCACGTTAACAAGAAGGTACATCATTTCCTCGTTTATGACGAGGTGGTTACAAGACTGGAAGTTAAATACATTCAGCATTTCCAACAAAACATAAAATGACCTACATTGATTAAAAATAATAATAATAATAATAATTCGATCTTAAAGAGCATACCACTACATTTAATTAACATTAAGGTAACCGACAGTGGAAGCTTTAAAGAACTAACTGACCCCAGCGGTTGTTACAAGCTGTGTAACGTAATGTACACAGTGAGTGTCCTACTAGCTGCCATTAATATGGGTAAAGTTAAAAACAGAGAAAACAAAAAAAGGTCTACACTGATTTACAATGCTGTGTGTTTACCGTGAATTTTACATTTACTAAAATAACTCTCTAGCCCATAACACAAATATAACCCTATACAGAGTGTTCCTAAAATAATGACGCAAACTTCGGGAGATGAATATTATTTACATCGTCACAAATGTCATATCTTGACACTTTGACGTAAGTGGTGTCGGTGACCTAACTGAAGATTGAAAAAGTACCACATAAGGAAGGTTTCGCAACGTAGTTGAAATTTATTTATGGCATCTTTGGCGAACGGCGTGATGGAGGGCCTTAATGTACATTCCGGCATTCGTCTGGTGGAACTGAGGAAAACCTATCAGGCGGCTGTAAGAATTTTGTTGTTAAGGAATTAAATCGTAAGGGTTATTCTGCCGGTAATACTTTACGGTTGCGAAAGTTGGAGTACGACTCTAGCAGATGAAAATAAATTACGTGTGTTTGCAAATAAGGCCTTGAGAAATCTATACGGGCCGAAACGGGACGAGATGACTGGAGAATGGAGGAGACTGCATAATGAGGAACTCCACGAACTGTACGATTCACCAGATGTTGTAAAAATAATATAATCGCGACGAATAAGGTTGGCAGGCCATGTAGATCGGATGGGTAAAAACGAAGGTTATATTCTATCTTGGTTGGAAGGCCGGATGGAAGGAGACCATTGGGAAGACCGAGACGTCGTTGGGAGGACATTAGAAGAGATCTTCGAGAAGTAGATGTTCGTGATGATAACTGGCTTGATTTTGTCCAGGATAGAATCCTATGGCGAACGTTCGTTACTGAGGCGATGGACTTGCGAGTTCCATAAGCCATAGAGTTAGTTAGTTAATAGAGCAAGCATAAAAATTCCCCTTAAGCTGCGTTCGCCGATCATAAACATAATTTAAGTAAGCGTACTGCAGTTCTCGATTTGTTATAAATTACGACGGAGAGGGTGGAGTCTGGGGAAAATGATCCTAAATCTAGTTGTTACTGGTAAGTTTCAACATATTACCTGTTTGGGTAGAAATACAAATTTAATCTCTGATTGGGTTGATATTCGGGATCAACAGCCAGGGATGAAACCCTCAGGCATCAGGGAAAACCCCCGGCATCCTCCCCGACAAATTGAACACTGGTTCCACTACACTCTTAGCCGACACCATTACGTCATTATCTGTCGACATACAACGTCATTTGCTACGATGACGCTTACACTTTGAGCTCCTGTAACTCCGAAATTACACCTACCTCGAAATGTATTCAAATGATTTTTTTCTTGTTTAATGTGAATAATCAGCCCCCGAAATTTTCTCCATTATTTCAGGGTTATCCTTTATAATATAAAAATTAGACAAATATATTAATAATGTACTTAAGGGCTCTGTAATATAGATTTTATAGAATACTTTTCCGTAAATAATCTCTCACCAAAGACAACATTTGTACTATCGGCGCCACAAGTAAGTATCCACCTAGATTTCATGCTCAAACGTATGCATCCCAATTGACATCGAAGTTTAATGAGTTGCATAAGCATAGGAGAACGTGAAAGTTGGTATCGTGTGTGTTTATGAGAAACAGAGAGAGAGAGAGAGAGAGAGGGGGGGAGGGGGAGAGAGAGAGGGGGAGAAAGAGAGAGAGAGGGGGAGAAACAGAGAGAGAGAGAGAGAGAGAGAGAGAGAAAGAACACAGTCGTCTTAATACTTCATACATTTGAACGTGAAATCTAGGTGGATACTTACTTTAGGCGGCGATAGTACATTTCAAGTGATTTAAGTCGATGTTCTGAGTTTGATGACGCAATTCAATATACATGAACCGTCACATACTTTTTGTTCGGGGTGTGGAAAGATAAAAATGACGCTACCGTGTGACCTGGACCCAGAAAGAAGATGGCCACACCTGTACTACACTATACATAGAGTACTATAATATAACTCGCAATTCTGTCGTTTTCACATGGTAATTTTTCCAGTACAACATGGAATTATATACTCAGCGTGCTATAGGTTACCCGAATGTTGTGTAATCCATCATTGTGCCCTTCATTGCCTGATGGTAATCAATAGGTTACCCTGAAATACTATGACTATTGCACTGAATAACTCACGGGAGGTAGGGAGGTTTTATATTTCCATAACTATTTGGAAATTTGAGATACTATTGTTGTTTTAAAAATGCATTACTAACAGTAGCTCACAGTATCAAACTAAATATGGTCATATGACTAGAAAACAGAGCGTAGCTTTACGAACAATATAATCATTACTTAACAGAAATGGAACGTTCAGAATTACATACTTGACATATTCTTTTCTACTTTTTTTTAAAGTGCAAATTATAAAACAATGTAAAAACAAACATTATAAATGATATGTAACACATGCTGGCAATATTACATCTTGCGACACTGGAAGATGTGGGTAGTAAGTATAAAAAAGGAAGAACATTAAAAATATGTTATAAATATAATTAATAAAAGTACCAATATGTAATTCATTTCAGAAATAACTTTGGAAAAACATTCTAAGCAGTAGCATTGAATAAAGTTAATGCAAAAACTTGTCCTATAGCACGGGTTTCGAAGTAGTTAAATTTATTTTGATTATAATGAAAATAACAGTGCGAAAAGCATTAATAGAACGATTGGCTCTTCAAAAGGAACCTGTAAATAAAACTAAATAATATAAGTGGTATGTATGCACAAAACTAAAAATATCGTTTATATGCACAAATTTTCGGTGCGTTTGACTCACCATTACCGGCAGTACTGATTATGAATAAAGTTACTAGGTAAAAATCACAGGACTAGGTTAAAACACAACTTACAAGCGAGCCCATAAAGCTAACAAACAAGGAATATATCACATGAGTAGTAATTAGCAGTTATATTCAAACACCCAGTGCGCGATGATATTGTCTATACTATCACTTTAAGGCTCAATCACAGTGGGTTTTCCCGCCTTTTTCGTTTTTCAATTATTCAAAATTCATTGCAGGTAAACAAAATTTAACTTTTACAGACCAAAGTTCGTTTCGTCCTTCAATAACGGGTGCACTTGGTTTTAATGAAATGCTACTTAGTAACCTCAGGATTGTGTGCAGACACTTTTGGGACATTATTCTGTCCCAAAAATGTCTGCACACAATCCCTGAGTTTACTGCAAATACTTTATTAAAATTAATTGTACTCATTATTGAAGGACGAAACGAACTTTGGTCTGTAAAAGTTAAATTTTGTTTACCTGCAATGAATTTTGAATGACGAAAAATGAAGAAGGCGGGAAAACCCACTGCGATTCAGCCTTAACGTACATATATTTAAACACAAGTCAATTAAGACATCGCTCGAGTAGTAATTTGGCAGCATATATTTATGTACTTGTAACAAAGGAAACTCAACTAGGGAAACTTAGCAACACAATGAAATTGCAACGTAGTATGACCAGAATTTTTTGTTTGTTTTCTCTTGTACTACTGCCTAGCAGAGGTCTTCTACACCTGAATTCCACACTGATTATGATTGCCACCCCCAACATAACAATATAGTACTACATCGGAAGTAAAATCACTTCTTCTCACCCTACCAGTTAATATATCACTATCTCATGGCAAAAAAATACACATTTTTTCTTTGCAATACTGTTACCCCGTTGGCATAACAATTATACTTATTAAACAGAAAGCTTACTTCTACTCTCCTAAGAACAGTGTAACGCCACCCTTACATATAAATTAAGCAATAATAAATACAATGTCTCTTCTTACAATGCAGTCTGTTGTCAACATTGGCAATAATTATTTAAATTAAAATGAACAACAGAATTTATATATAAATTTGGTAACACTATTATCTTAATTTAGTGCAGCATGGTTTTTCGCCTAAAACACTTCAATTTCTCACGCCATGAAATAAACATCAAATAAATGCACAAATTGGGGATAGAGTTAGATATAGCAAAGGTCTTTGATTCTGTAACTCATCCTCTCTTCTTGTATAAACTATCGAACAGATTTAATAGTCACGATACACTACTCAAGCTTTCTTCGTAACAGAGAACAGTGCGCAGGTAACTATTCCATTCGTGCGAACAAAAACTTCCACTGGAAATCAAATCAGAAATGTCAGTCCATAATTATATCGCTGTAAACACTGATGAAAAACTGAACATATTACATTACCAAAAGGACTATGCAAATGTTGTTATTGTACAGGTTTTCGAAACTTGTCTGCTTGAGCCTTATTTCACAAATCTTTAACTTCTCCTGTACTTGAATGCCCCAGACCTCTCTACAGTTAAATTTGGTTCGAAACATTTCTTAAGCCCCTGTTCGACAGAGTTTCAGAAATAAGCCAGGTAACTAATGAAAATATTTGAAAAACGATGGACATTGAATCGCTACATAGTTGTTGAGCAAAAGCTAACATGCTGTTCCTTTACAAATCATACAAATGGCAAGATATGCACTTTAGTCTTTGTTCTAAGAGCATCGGATTCGTGTGCACACACTCACTGCGACAGCACTGTAAACCTCTTTCTATAAATACCACCACCACTTAGACTTTGTTTACACAATGACTTGATAAATTTATTGCTGATCAAGCTGCACTCTACAACTGAACAAAAAAACAATCGGCGCGTATTGCCTTGTCAACAATCTCTTCTATATTCTTAACCTTAGGCTATCCATAACTCAAAAAAACTTTGATGTATAGGCTCCCTGATGAAATAAAATTAACAAAATCGAGATCTTCTCATCTGAAAAACTGGTTCCGGTCCGCACGAAGTATAAGGATGAATCGCAAAATACATTTATTATTGTTATCTATTGCACATGATTTATATGTCACCATGCTTATGTCTCCACTGTTGTTACTGGTTTACTCTTCGGCAAATTCGCATATCATTTGATTGTTAGCATTTCATTGTTGACTTGTTACAGCGTAAAATGACTACTGTGCTATATGAAATGAATAAATAAATAAATAACTGAGCACCCCTGACAAATGTAATTCTCAACAGTTATTATACGAGGGTCGTACAAAATGTTTCTATTATTATTTTAGTATAATAAAGAGTAGATAATACCTTTAGTATCTAATAAAAATCTAGAAGTATATCAGACGTAGTAGTATCTGTTGGCCATGCTGCTAAAGGCATATGAAAGGATCATGCAACCATTATGTGAAACCTTCCGAGTACTGCATAAAACTGCATTAATCACGTTTTAGCAAAAAATTGGACTTAAACTTAAAAATTGCATAGAAAAATGTTTGTAACAGAGTGGACATTTTCAGTAAAAAATATTAAATTTTTCTTTAATCAGAAATAATACACTTATCTTGTGGTTTTGTCTTCAAGAAAACGTATTATTTTCAAAATAAGAAGCAAACACACTTTTTTTTTCATACGCTTTCCCCAAATAAATTTCGAAACTGAATACTTTAAAGTGTAGATGGGAATACTTTCCATATATATTTTTTTTAATTGTTGTTCTATTTAAAAATACGCATCTCAATTATTTCTAGCTTAGAATACTTTTTTTTAAAAAAAATGTTTTGTGAAAAGATTAACAGCTCTATAGAAATGAGGACAATAAATGCACAAGAAATTTGTAACTAACCCGTATAATTCATTATACATATCTCGGGAGGTAATTGTTCATATAAAAAGGAAAAAAAAAAGTTAATTTCAAGAAATATCGAAAAAAACACGTAATTTCAGAGCTAAGAGGCACCCGAAGTTTACGAGGCATCGTTACATAACGCGAAATATTTCGACTAATAATGAAGTAAAAAAAAAGCCGGCTTAGTAAATTACAATCAAAGTGTACCCAATGAAAGTTTCTGAACAAAGTTTAGCATTGACGATTTGAATTTTAGAGGAAATTTTCCCCCAAAATAGCATTCATTAAGATGAAACTAAACTAACGTCGCGCGGCAGACAAGGATATTAGTTTCAATCTATTCTCAATCCTAAGCTTTGCTCAAATATATTGTTTAGAGACAAGTTAACTTAGATTTTGCTAAGCCGACACCTCGTTATTTGTCGAGATGATATATCATTTGCAACGAGCTGTGCTCACTTTGAGCACCTTTAGCTCAAAAATACACATTATTCATATTCTTTAAATAGAACTTCAGGGTTGAAACGAAAAGCTATTAAGAATATAAATATGATATTTAGAAGAGTGATTTTTTAAGGATCCTATTACATACACACAAAACCTAACACTTATCGAATCAAGGTCAAGATAAAAACACTTTCAGGACGACCCTCGCATAATTTACACAATTGCAACGTCTGTTACGACTATTTTCAAGATACAAAGCAAAAATATTTCACAACCAACTGCACTGGTATTAGCGACACTGAACATAATATATATATATATATATATATATATGAGAGAATCCTGGGTTTCGCATACTTAAATACATTTTTTTTTAATGCCATTAAAAATAAGTCTTTTTCTCTTGCTGTCTATACATATGGTAACGACCTCTGAGCAATTCGTGTATTAGATTGAAGCGGCCTAGATTTGTTTAGAGTCTGTGGCAGACTGAAATAAATATACGTTAATATGCCCTACATAATTCTTGTTGACTCTTTCTCACTAGTACTGGGAACAAAACATCAGAGATCTACGTTGTTGAGGTCTGCTCCTGATGTTGACGGGAGATTAACATCATCTGGAGGTATGAACTTCCCTATAGGTTGCACAGCTGCCTGTAAACGAAATAAAAAAAGAATTGTTTTAGAACAAACTAGCAGAACAGACGACTGTATACAAGTTATTATACCTAGGTAATGGTACGTGGAAAAAGCTGCACAGGTCACCATTAGTTATACTAGTTCATTAGCTTTAAGTATTTCAATATTTGGGAGCAAGGACCGTATGTATCAAGCAAGAACGAGGTCACGGAAATAATAATAATAATAAAAAAAGCCACTTAGCATCAGCCAATGCGTTTCTATTCATTTCAGAAACTCCTAACCCTGCGTAAAGTTAACTTTATTTTGTAATGGGCCAGTCGAGTAACTTTTGATTCGGTCCGTCACGATTGATCATATACACCTAGTTAAAATCCACAAACATCCATATCCCTGGCGGGATTCGAACCGCTGGCCTAAGGCTTTAGACCGCGAGACTACCTGGTCTGTTCCTAACCCCGCGAGTAATATCAAGGAAGCTAAAACTGAAAATATACAGAACGGTTATTCTGCCGATAATATTTTATCGTTGTGGAAATTGGGAGTACGACCATGGCAGATGAATATATACACTGCGTGTGTTTGAAAATAAGGTTTTAAGATAGTTATACGGGCCGAAATGGGACGAAACGACCGGAGAATGGAGGAGACTGCATAATGAAGAACTCCACAGACTGTATGATGCACCTAACATTATAAAAATAATGAAATCACGATGGTTAATAAGACGGGCAGGCCCGGGTAGGGGGGAACGAAGATTATACTCTATTGTGGTTAGTAAGCCGGAGGGAAAGAGACCGTTGGGAAGACCGATACGTCGTTGATTTGGCAATATTAGAAGGAGACTTCCGAGATAAACTTGCGATAAACTTTATTTTTATATGGGTCAGTCCAGTAACTTTGGACTTCGGCCCGTCACGACTCGCCTTTAGCTGTTAAAATCCACACCCATGCCGGGATTCGAACCCGGGACTTTCGAGACGATGGCCTACCGCCGCAGACCGCTCCGCCACCCGACCGGCGAAGAACTTGCGAGTTCCGTAAGCCATAGAGTGAGTTAGTTCATTAGGTACACGACCGCGGTAGGGGTATAGTCTAAGATCTTCATTCATTAGTTACTGCTTCTGGATTTGACGCTAGGCTGAGGCATGGTGGTTTAACTTAACAGATTATTGAAGCAGATCAGGTCTACATCCAAAGTTGATCATTAGGCCATAAATATTAAATTAACATTATTTATGGAAGGATCATGAACATGGGCTGGTGTTTAAAATTTGTTTCCAAATTATATGTGATATCTTCTCTGAAAGGATAGGCTTGTCATGCTGAAGATAACTACGAAGAGTCTATAAATCATGAAATCTTTACCAATACGTTACAGTGGTACTCTCACTATACAATACAATAGTATTTTTGGGAAATTCTAACTATAAATATGATCACATTACAGAAAAAAATGTGATTAAAATAATAGTCTCCAAATACTCACACAACACTTGTTACGACTAAAGGAATTCTCCACTATCGAATATTATATATTTCCACTTTATTAGTAATATCTTAGCAAACACATAAGCGCAAAAGGCATCAAGAGTGCGAAAGCAAGAAATAGAACATATGTACAATGGAGTGAAAGGTCTAGGTTTCATGATACCCGTGTTACAACAGATGTATGTTTGGAAGTAGCCACGGTATGTTACTGAAGAATTACGTCCAGTTATAAACATACCAACGAGAAATTAGATTTCTTTGTATATTACAGAGGGTGAATATTACTAATACACTTCAAAGTGTCGATTATTTTTCGCCGGTTCTGCTTCTACCAGTATACGCATGGGGTCTACTAATTTTGGAACTTGAAATATCCCCTGAGCTTTCCATGATATTTCCCCCAAATTCCCTGAGTTCTTAGTATAGTGGAACATGTAAATAATGCGCAATGATATATTTTTTTTAATCCCACCACCACCCAGTGCAAGCATCTTGTACATTATTGGTATTTCACAAGTGATAAAAAAAATCTTTAAAACAGAGGATTTTAACACCTTGAAAATATCCAGTCAGCAGTGAGAATCGAATTCACGACCTCTGCCTTGCCGGGGAAGTGCTCTTAGCAACTGTGGACAGGTCCACTTCATAAATTTCCCTGAGTATTCTCTGAGTTTTCCAGATGTATAAAATTCCCCGAGTATTCCAGGGTTGTAGACACCCTGTATATATATAAAGAAACTGTTGAATGTGATTTTGAGACACACACACGTCTGATGTTTAAGAAAAGCAGTCACTGATGAATATAAATTATTGTTACTGTTTTGTTTTTACGGTTGATAAACTGAAGAAAGAAAATAATAAAAGCTAAGGAGGAGTATCGTTGTCGCAATTCTCAGTTTGGTCACCCGAAGCATCTACCTGGGGGAGGTGGGGGGGGGGGTCCTTTTGTGAGTCAGCGGGTTGTTCTCCAACTTCGGATCTCGTAATCGGAAGTGAAAATTTACACACTGCCTGGCAGATCTACCCTCATAGATTCCGACGCCCTACGTCAAGCAATGGAGGCAAATCTAAAAGCCAACTGTCGACGATCGTCGGAGCAGCTTCATATTTCACTATTCAGTATTGCTGACTTCTTCAAAAAAGAACGTCGAAAAAACTTTACCTGTTGGAGTGATGGTGCACGAACTGACCTCTCATCAAAATCAGGGACGAGGGGGATCCGTGTATGGATGAACGCAAGGAAAATTCCAGGAGATAGTAAGTATCGATCTGGTGTTTCTTCATCCAGCGTATAGTCCTTACTTCGCACCTGTTGACTATAGTTTCCCATGGTCCACTCGTTGAGCGACCCAACCAAGACACCGAGATCCAGAAAATTTCCCCTCTCAAACCACAAGGGCATCATTGCCCAAATTTTTAGTTTGACCCCAATGTTGGCTGGAAACATAATGGTCTTTATTTCTAGGATTGATGAACTTTTTCTTTTTCAATTTGTTTTAACAAATAACAACATTCTGTATCAATAGTTATGATTCACCCTTTTTATTAGTGTGTTGTAGTTTATATATATATATAAAAATAGTACTTACCCTCCTTTCTTTGAGCTTGGTCATTTCTTGTTTAAGTTTATTGAGAATGGCAAAATTGGGGGAATTGACGGAAGCTTTACTTTGCAACAGAGTAATCTCTTGTTCTTCCAATTTCTTCTCTTTAAGACTCTTGACAGAGCGGTTGCCGTACAACCGAAGTAGAGAACCCCAGCTTGTGATATGGGGATGCAATGCCTAGAAAGAAAGATTAAAATATTGGAAATTGCACTAGTTATCAACGATACTCTAATATACAACATAACGGCTACTTTCTGTAGCTTTAGGTCTTTTGTCGGGTAATATCGATTTACTCGAGTCTAATACGCACCCTGACTTTGTGCGCTAAGCAAAAAAATAAAAGTATGTACACCCTGATACATAGAAAATGATCAATAGGATTTTTTAAACTCCAAAAAGTTGTACAATCTGGGGATATCAATATATCTGATGCACATTGAAAATGAACATGGTGAACTTCCCATGAGTATTGTGTATGTGTTGATTCATATATACAGATGCTTATCAGAATAATGGAAACACCTGTAGTTGGCAACACGTCTGATGTATTTGTTGGCAGTGGTGTCGTGGCGACCGCAGCGCCGGACTGCTGGTGGTGGTGTGTTAGGTCGGTCTCCATACTACGTCAGGCGTCGTGGAACAGGAGTGTGCAGTGGCTGCAGCAGACGGAGGTAGTGTAAAATGGGAGACCTCTCAGAGTTTCAAAGAGGGCAAATTGTTGGTGCGCGGTTATGTGGAGTGAGTGTGACGGCAGTGGCTAGTGTGTTAGGTGTGTCGCCAGGGACAGTGTCGAAGGTGATGACGGCCTACACAACACACGGGAAAACCACATCGGGGAAGCGGAACAGTGGGCGGAAGAAAAGCATCAGTGACAGGGCACGCCGGGTATTAAAGTACATTGTCACGTGTAACCGTCGTGCCACTGCGGCGCAAGTGATGGAGGAACTCAATCAGCACCTCCCCCAACCTGTTTCGACAATCACAGTCCGCCGCGAATTACATGACATGAACTTACGGGGTCGTGTTGCACGGGCCAAACCTCTCATCAGGGACCAGAACGCTTTAGCACGCCGCAAATGGTGCCGCGACCATGCAACTTGGACCGTTGACGACTGGAAACGTGTAGTATGGTCGGATGAGTCACCATTCACCCTATTCCAAACCACGGGCCGTGTTTGTGTGTGGAGAACGCCCAAAGAAGCGTATGATCTGCAGTGTCTCCGCCCAACTGTGAAACAGGGCGGCGGCACGGTGATGCTGTGGGCCGCAATATCATGGTTTTCATTGGGTCCTGTGGTCACACTTCGCGGACGCATCACTGCCAACGATTATGTCGCAATTTTAGGAGACCACTTGCATCCTATGGTTCGGATGTTGTTCCCGGACAATGACGCCATATTCCAGGATGATAATGCACCCATTCACACAGCTGGAGTTGTTGCAGCGTGGTTTGAGGAACATCGGGATGAAGTTCAACACCTCCCCTGGCCCGCCCAATCCCCAGATCTCAACATAATTGAACATCTGTGGTCCATCTTGGAAACACGACTCCGGCGACGATTTCCACCTCCATCCTCTCTCACAGAACTGGCCGATGCCCTGCACGAGGAATGGTGTAATATTCCACTTGCTACCATTCACGACCTCTATGCCTCCATCCCACGTCGCATCAAGGCTGTTCTGAAGGCGAAAGGTGGCCCGACACCATATTAATCTGGTAAGTTGCACTTTCGTTCAGGTGTTTCCATTATTCTGATAAGCATCTGTATATACCTTCCTTTTCTTCAGCCTTAATTTATTACTTAACCTGGGTGTCCACCGAACGCTGCAGTCCTCGAGCTCAAAAAGATATGAAAGTGTGCGCTAGTGGTATATAAAACATACCACGAGCGCATACCATCCAATGCTGCGTTGTCACATTTAGGCATGCTTAGCCACTGTTGGTAAAAATTTGGATTTTGACACTTTTTTTGTGTGAAGGTGTTGAATATAAGGTTGTATTAAAAAAAAAAAAAAAAATCCTAAAACTTTTTGATTTGTCATGGAATTAAACCCCTTATATCTGTCTTCTTCACTGAAACCATTAATTAACATTAAGAATTTGTTTCTTTCTACGCTCCTTATCGCTTTAACTTCTCAATCACGATTCTCAGTTAATATTCAAAATACAATTTTTCACACACCGAATGAATAACGAATGGAGTCTAGTGAGGAAAAGTGGTAATTACAAAATGACCTGTTGAATTCATGTACATAATGTATAGTTTCTCAATATTCTATGCGTGTAATGTGGAAAAATTGACTAGAAAAATCCCATAACTTAAAAATTTTCTTTCGTGTTGACGGCTGGCGAAACAGGAATTCATGTTTCGCGTACCAAGCTACAAGAAATTCTGATAAAAATTGCTAGGAGCCCAGTAGGCAAAACAGGAAAGCATCTAATAGAAGGTCTACTTATTATATTTAACGTTCTACTCTAAAAGTTCTGTTTCAGAATCACTCTACTAGTCACTAGCGGAAAAAAACAAAACTGTTTGACATAACGAGGTAACATTCCCATGGATTTTGTATGCTCATAGTATATTTTCTTTACCACGAGCGCACACCGTCTCTTGTTTGTGTGCACTTCCAGCCTACGGTCCAATCTACCGAATTCACAGAACAAAATTCATGACTTTTTTTTCATGACCTCGATAATAAAACTCTTGACACGAACAGACTTGTATCATGCTTATATTAATAAAGAGCGGTGTTACAATGAAGTACGACATCTACTGGACAGATCCAGTTTTATAAGTATGTGGGGATTGCTATAGGTTCTGTTTTATCTGGCTGGTAGAAAACAACAACTTCCAATAAACGGCAACTTGAATCGGTTAATAAATATGAATTCCAATAAGTATGTCAAATGAACAATTACTGTATTTCAGTAACGTAATGAAGAATCTGGTTAGCACGTGGCCTAAATCAGGCAGTATCAAGCTTGCCTTACTCCTCCAGCCTAATACTACTACTACCATAGACTAAATAATGACAGAGAATTGAGTTTTTATTTATGGCCTTTAGGCATCTGAGGCCAAGATAGGGGAGGGGAAAAGATTCGGGAAGATTTTTCCAAGGCCTATATTAGATGTCCCATCCCGTTATTTGCCTGGTGTGGTTGAGGAAAACCCTGGAAAAACCTCAGTCGGCCGCTGGGATCGAACCCACGACCTGCCGAACAAGGGCGCCCATCTTGTGATTTTCAAAGGGGGCAAATGTATCCCCTCCAAGACAAACTCTGTCCCAAAGTATCCGTGCTGGTTTACTAAAGACATTAATAGGAAACTCAAGGTAAAAACAATTTTATCATATAAAGTCTACATACAAATTCAAAACCCTACTATCAGGAATTTGTTCGACTGCGTGGAGAAGTCAAGAAAGACAAAAATAGCCTATAAGACCTTTACGTCAAATTCTGAAAATATCAATGATGATCCAGATCAACTGTGGAAATTTATTAAAAACAAAACATCTTCCACTCAAAATATTAAAATTTGAAGGTCAGATTTGTGTAACAATGAAGAGATAGCTAAGTATTTCCTTCTCAACCGTTCAGTAATTTTGATAGCAATTCTCGGAATTACGAAGAAACAGGGATACTGTCTGTTGACCAAATACATTTGAATGAAATAGAAAAGGCTATCAAGAATCTAAAATCCAAAACGACAGTTAGATCTGATGGCATATCGTCGTATTTTCATCCTATATAGTGAAAGAATGTATTGATAAATTTAATTATTCCCTATGGATTGCGTTCAACTTGGCACAAACATGTATATTCCGTAACAAGTGAAAATCTGTTTTAGTTTGTCCTATACCTAAAACAAACGACAGACGAGAAATTACCAACCACAGGCCTAAAGCAATCCCACCAGTCTTTGCAAAAGTCTCTAAACAGATTGTATATCGACGAATTATTAATCATGTGAAGCCAGTTATCTCAACTAGACACAATGACTGTTTCACAGATTTTACTGAAGATCCGTTGGATGAAGGAAAGCAAGTCGAAGCGATTTATATTGACTTTGAAAAGGCGTTTGACAGAGTTAATCGCAATATAATATTAGGTAAATAAAATCACTATTACTTCTCTCCATCCTTATTAGGTTTATGTGGTCTTATCTAACTAATCACAGACAGTCTGTTCTATCTAAGGAACACAAATCTGATGAATATACAGCACTGTCAGGAGTCCCGCAAGGCTCGCATCTTGGACCGTTGTTATTCCTCTTGTTCATTAATGACCTATCGGAATCCATACCGGATACTGAAAAAGTGCTATTTGCGGATGACCTCAAACATATGGCAAAGTTAATTCCATGGAAGATGCCATAAAACTACAACATCGCTTAGACAACTTTACTAACTTGTGTTATCAATCAACTTTCAGTCAATACTAAGTTTTTATCAATCAGTAGAAATAAAACGATTTATATATTTAATTGTTAAATTCATAAGTTTGCATTAAGTAGACCCGACGTAGTTAAAAATCTTGGCGTCACGTTTGATATGAAATTAACGTTTAACAGCCACACAACAAATATTACAAATGAAGCTTTTAAAATTCTAGGATTTGTATTAAAGATGGGAAGAAAATTTAAGAACATTTCTATATTAGAGAAAATGTACTATGCTTATGTTTATTAGACCAAAGGGAATTAATTCAAAATAGCTTGTTAGACTGCACAGACTTAGTATCATAGTTACAGTTTCGTGTCCCGTCATTAAAAACTTGAGAAGACAACACTGGGCTGATCTCTTCCACTGCAAAAGGCAAGGACTATATAATGACGAAGTCACCAACCTGGAGAATATGTACAGCTATTGTCGCGTCTATAACTAAATTTTCTTATTTAAAAATAAATAAGTATTTTGAAACGTCGTATAAATTTGTTGACTTACAGTCATATGCACAATCACATGACGCACGCTTGAGGAAAATATTGTCCCGACATGTCGCTAAACGAGGGCGATATTTGCTCAACAATAAATTTTCGCCAACAAAATATGCTAAGCCCAAAATTTATTAGAAGTCGAAGAGTTCCTTCGTTTTATCGCGGAGAGTGATATTTTTGTAACTCAAGGCGAACTAATTAAACCTAATGTTAATTTTCGTTAGTAGATACTACACACGGGAGGGACATCTTTGCGAATTTCGAAAATAATGTTTAACGACATGCGACAATACATTTGCCCACAGCTATACTACCTACAATGAAATATGTAGAACTTCCATCGAATTGGATATATGTGAAATGTCTGTTTTCCAAAGCATTTAGAAGTATTGTAATAAAAATGTCTGCAAACGAACATTTTAAACATCGACACTCTAATTGGGCTATAAAGCTTGTGTTTGCAATGAATAAATAAAATAAAAAATAATAAAAAAAATATTTAGAAAGTACATATAAACATTTTGTTTTGGTTTTCTATCTTGCATAGTATAATTTCCTCTGGCTAGGGCGCGCGGGGGGGGGGGGGGGGGGGGGCCCCACGTCCCTCTAATGGGCGCCCTTGCTCCCGAATACTATGCCAACGCTCTACCACTGAGCTACGGCGGCTCGGTAAATAATGAGATAGACTTATACACTTATTTTCATCTGCGCTAAAATTAATGGGTTTTTGCTTAAAAGCACGTGATTTTGAATCCTGCCGTTTGGTGGCTCTGGTGACTACTATACCATAGACTTATCACCTATCCCCATTTCTGGCTGCGCTAAAACTAGTGTTTTTTTTTTGTTCAGATCATGCGATTTTGAATCCATCCGCTAGGTAGCTCTGCCATAGACCTCACAGTAGAATCTGACGTCTATGGCAGAGCTACCTAGCGGATGGATTCAAAATCACGTGCTGTGAACAAAAGTCTATCAGCTTTAGAGCAGCCAGAAATGGGGATGCGTGATAAGTCTATGCTACTACTGGAAAGAACCAGCAACTGAAGGTAGTCATCAGAGTCACCTAGCGGCAGGATTCAAAATCACGTGTTCCTTAGCGGAGACAAAAATAGGTAAGCGGGATAAGTCTATCTTATTATTCAATGCTACTACTACTACAAAACCCCATTCTTTGAATACATCTTGAATGATTTGAAGTTACAAAAGCGAAACACGAAACAGATTTCAAAGATGATCAGGAAAAGACCATGTAATTCATTAATTTCATCACACAATCATTCTACTGGAGCCATAAATGATTATAGAAGCTTACGGGAAAATGCAAGTTACGACTTGACAAAAGGCTACTCACGTCCGCAGTCAAGAGTGACAGAACACCGTTTATATAAAATAAATCACAGCCATATTCAATCCACTAGTGGATGAGGCCTCTCCCCGAAGGGAGGAGTTGGTCTACTGCTCCCACGCTGACCAGACGGGTTGGGAGAGGAGAGCCGAAGCTCTCACTGTGATCGCCACTGTCTTTTATTCACAGCAGCTCCCCAATTGTCCTCACGATGCTGGGTCAACACCGAAATATTTGAGCCCCCATCGGGAATCGAACCCGGGACCGCTCGCATTGAAGTCGAGCGCGCTACCGACTAGGTTACGCAGGAGCTCACCGTTTATATATTCCAAACAAAATTACAACTATTTAGTTGAATATTTATATTCAGTGAATTGTCTACATGAGCTGCCCAATTCCGAAAGAAAGGTTCTTAACCCCACAAATTTACTACTATTAAGACCCTGTTTCAAGTATGGCTGCTAATTCAGTAGCCAACAGCCAATCAGAAAGGGCAGCACTGTGTATGAATAAACGCCGAACACTAATGCACAGTAACGAACACGCTGATAACACGAAATCGGCCGTAATAAGCAAACGCATAACAAATTCCACATAGAACCACCACACAAAATACTGGCGCGTGTACAGTCGGATAAGTAAAAAAAAAATGCAAGAACTGAGAAAACTGACTTTGAAATATACAATGACAATGCTAATGAATGTAGATCTGAAAATATAAAGTGCCATACCTTCCTTGAATATAAAGATAGAACTTAGCCAATTAGACAGATTTTTTTTTTTAAGAATAAGAACATGCTATAAACTCAATTTCCTCTCTTTTTTTTTTCAACTTAACCGATTTTACACGCGCACGCGACATTATAACAATAAATGTCTCAAAAGTGTGCTTACCACAATATATTTAAAAAAAAATCATTTAATGTTGCTTCAGCAGAAAACAAAACCTACTTTTGTGAAGAATTATCCCGTACCTGTATAAGGGCTTTACGAAGTACAAAAGTAGTTTTGGTGCCGACTGATTTAGGCAGTGGCATTTGTGAAAGGAACTTAACGGTACAAACGAAATCCCAAAAGTAAAACACAAAAATCACGTTTGTCAACATTTAAATACCGTACTACTACTACTAAACGTATCACTACTGATTCAAAACTCTTACACAAAACAGAATTGATAGAAGAGCTTTTATATAGGTAAAGGTATCTCTTGGGCAATGACTAACGCAGTACGAAGCGAGGTTGGGTAGTCAGTCCCACGCTCGATCGCCTTTACCTACCATGGTGCTCAGGATTTTTTTAAATTTTATTTATGGTCTTTAGATATCTACAGCTCAGGCCGGCGTTGGGGAGGGGAAATGACTGGGAAGGTGTTGGCCAGGGCCTACGTTGAAGGTGCCCTAGGATCGAACCCATGACCTCCCGAATGCTACGCCAACGCTTTACCACTGAGCTACGACGGCTCGGTTGGTACCGAGGAATAACAAAGACACTAGTACTCAATTTGATAGGCGGCTGAGTGCACCTTAGAGCACCATGTACCGAAATACTGAAGAAAAGCCTTCAGCGTCCTGGTCGGGATTTGAACCCGGGCCGCCCGATTCGTAGTCAGACTCGCTACCACCTGAGTCACGGACACAGACTATGCCTCAACGAAATAAGTAATGAGATGCATGTGGTTATAAAGATGACGAACACATTCCATCCACTGCACACTTCATATTCATCAATTGCCTTGTACATGCTACAAGCATTTTTCGGAAGCCAGGATTCGGAATAAATAGCCACTTATGCGATCCGCTTGCGTTTTTACCTACCTGTTTTCATCTAACCCCTGATCATGAAAGCAATGAAGTCTTGTGATGTACTTGTCCCGTACATCGCATTCTCCCAATTTGTGAGGACAATCTGCTTTTATACAGCTAAAACAATGGATACAGTCCTCACCACATGCTATTTTCAGTCACTTCATAAAATCCCGAATGTCGATATGAGTAGAGCCCCGAAACTATGAAATTCTTTACTTGAAACAAAAATGTTACAACAGTTGTGTTACGGCAAGATGATGCGAGTACATACAAATCACTCGCTCACCTACGTACATAAAACCAAACGTCTCTGTGTATGTTTGAACATGCGTGCATCGATTTCAACCAAATTTTGCCACACATGTTCCTTGGGCCCAGGAGCTATTTATTTACTGGAAGTGATTGTGCTGCGATAACAATGAAATACATCGTTTCTAACTCAGAAATAAATAGTTTAGATTGTTCAGGGTTCCCACTCACCTGGAAAAGTCAGGGAATTTGATAGCTTATTATTTGAAGTTCATTTAACTACAGCAGGCATTTAATGTTAGATCGTTTTTGAAATTACTTGGAGGCTAATGTGCCAGCCATGAAGCAATTTAAGAATAGAATACAGTGAAATATTTTGATGTATCTTTATTTTCCCATGAAACTGATATATATACTAAATGGGGTACCCGGAAATTTCTGAGTAGTGACCTGGAAAAGTCAGGGAATTTCATCTTGGCAAATAACTGGGAATCCTGTTGTAAACCAAAAATATTTACAGCCGTATTCAGACGTTTTATGGAGTGACTACCAATGAAGAAGAAGAAAAAAACGTTAGTACAGCCGTAGTCGCTTGAAAAAAAAAGTTCCTGAATATGGCTGTAAATGTTTTACACCTGATTAGAAGTGATTTTATTAATAATTTGATGATGTAAAAATAGTAGCATTAGTAGTAGTAGTTGTAATATTAGTAGTAATTGTTGTAGTAATAATATTGAGACTATAATTGTTGCCAACGTATTTTACTCACCCCTCACCAACGGGCGGGTACTTTGGCTAGTTAAGAAAATATCCTTTTCTTGTTATTATTATTATTATTATTTCATGAATTTCATCACCATTAGACACCCTGTTTACATACACAGTGAACACAAATGATCAAAAATATTTTACCTGGAGAATAGATTGCGAGGCATATTGTTTCCCATCTCTCTTATTTTTACAGCTCACAGTCGCTTTATGCTTCCCTACTGTCATCGTAAATTCATTCTTTTTGTGCCTCAATGTACTCACTTCATATTTGATATGCATATCACTTAACCCGAAGTTCCTACAAAGAAAAATTTAATAAACACTCATTTCAGTCTTGTGCTACTACGAATAACTAAAAAGCACCTTAAGAATAAAATTTACTACAACTTAAAGGATCAATTTCCAAGTACCTAAAATACCTGATAGAAACAATATCGAAAGAAAGATAATGCGATGACCTGCAATCGTTCTCTGCTCTTCTATTTCTTCTTAGAAAATGTCCCCGTACACACTTTGGAAACTTCGAATGGGCCATTTTATTATCTTTTTTGACACCGGCCAGTCATGACTGTATGAATGCAATGCTTGTTAAAATCCACAAATATCCATGCCCCAGGCGGGATCATATTTCCTCTCATATTGCTATGTTTTTTCTCCCCTTACAATATGACAGAAATCCCTAAAAATTGGTATTTCTAGATCAATTAGATTTATCTAGAATCAGAGATTTATCTCTGAACTGAAAAAAAAAGCTGACGAGCATCTAGTGGCATTAAAAGTAGGTACACCAAAAAATACACATTATGGACCTGACAAGCATTATATCCTACCACAAGTCTTAGGGATGACTTTCCTTAGCGGTTACTTCTCTAGGAAAAGTGTTGAAAAGGTATATAAAGGTCTTATTCTAGGTACCGTCTCGTCATTCGCTTGTTGAAACTGAGGATCCACGGAAAATTTGAGTAAGGATGGCTAGTAATAAGACTCAAAGACCCGTCAGAAGTTTTGAGGAATATCTCACAATGAGATCTCTTTCGGGGAAAACGGCAGAAAAGTCTGGAACGTATGTAGTTCCTCAGTGCTGATCTTTGGCCATTTGACCACGAGGGATGGGCGTCAATAGGAAAGAGACAACACAGAAATAACAGTATCTCCTACACTGAAAGCGACACACAAGTATTTTATCACAAGAATAGAACCCATCTAAAGGAATGGTACAGTTTTTAAGTGGCCATGGGCCGTACAAGCAGAAACTATATGAGTTGGGAATAACGGATACTCCAAACTGTGGGTGTGGACAACTCTCCACTCCTGAGCATGTGGTCCTTGAGTGCCCCCGCGATCGGACATACCCAACTGGAAAAGAAAGACAACAAAAAATAGACCTAAGAGCCGAACTGAACACCAGACCCTTGGAAGAGTTAATAAAAGATGAACAATATAGAAAATCCCTGGATAGCCTGGAAAGTAGGATCTCATATATCCGCCTACAAGAATTTGTAAATAGGAATCAAAATGTGAATAGCTAATTTGACGGTTAAAGTGGTGTAGGAAATGTAAAATAGGAACACTTAATGAAAAATACTGTTCTGTGACGTGTGGTGAGGTACAGACGTCGTGACGTTTCGTTCGTGTCGTGTGCATGAAGTAACGAATGTTAATGAATGAGCCTAAAAGGCGGACAAGTGGAAGAAAACAAGTGCGGGTTCATACAAACTTTGTGGATTTTCAATCTTATCTACGGTTATGGTCTGCATAAGTATCCCCTGCAGGAAGTGTGAAAGTGCGTGATACGGATGTAAACTGTATTTTTTTATATGGGCCAGTCTAGTAACTTTGGACTTCGGCTCGTCACGATTCGCCTTTAGCTGTTAAGTGTTAAAATCCACACCCATGCCCCTGCCGGGACTCGAACCCGGGACCTTCGAGCCGATAGCCTACCGCCGCAGACCGCTCGGCCGGCGTGATACGGATGTGAAACTAAGCGGGAAGAAATAAGGTCACCCCAAGAGCGCTGCCAACCACTGGTATGGACAGCACAAACTCTGGATGGAGATCGATCATATGTGAAATATGTGTAGAGTTGTGATGCGAGTGTGGTGTGAAAGAAGGTGATGGTGCGGAGACGACGACGGGGAGGAGGAGGACCCCCGGATCGGCTCCAATCAGAGGATATGGAGGAGGAATCCTGCTGCCCGGAGGCCCAATTCTTCAGAAGCTGATTCTCCTGAATTTAAGAGTGAATCAGATGGATGAATGTTGTTACTTGTTTTAAATGTTTTTGTATAAAATTAAGGGATTAGAAAGTTAGAATATAGGGAATGGAGGGAACTCAAAAACATGAAATATGTAAATAATAGAATAATCTCTGAACCGACAAGCAACTTAGGAGCAGATAAGAAAGAAAAACTAATACTAAATAACTAAGGGTAAATTAAATCACAAAACAAAAATAATTAAATTCAATCAAAGTCAGTATGAATGGAGGAAGAGTGATAAGCAGGATACAAATAAAAACCATAATAAACAAACATTCTGCATGAAAATGATAAATAAATTAAACCATCTACATAAAAGTTAAACTAAACAAATCAAACATAACACAAACAAATCACTCATGAATGGTAATAACTCAAGTGTATATGTATTGTTTTATACATACAGAGGAAAATAGAGTAAATTAATCGCCCCCCCCCCCACGCGGAACTAAGGCCCAGGTTTGTCCACCGGGAAATGGGATAAAAAAGAAACATCCTCGATTCCACCCTTCTTTATTTTTAAATGCATAATCAGGCCGTTGTGGCTCCGTGCCTCGACGCCGCGTCAGGGGTCGAGACAGGGAAACAAGAGGGGATGGCCCACACCTAATTCCACGGAGAACACCTTTAGCTGATGTCCTTCAGACACGCGAAGTGGATTTGGTGCAAACATTGCAAAGAGGTGGGGGTGGTATGAGGGTCCTTAAATAAAAAAAAATATATGTTTTATCACAATTAATGAATAAACAGAAATTAATATTTTGTCTATGCTTGTATTTTAGAACCAGATACAAACTTCCGTACTTTTGTAAGCGCTAGGATTATATAGTTAAGTAAAGCCCGTATCTACAAATTAGGTTAGACTAATATACAAGTTCGGGATCATGTTAGCTACTTGTTATTTATTATTTATTACATCGCATTAGGTTTGTTTTGATTATTGTTATCCCGTTACGTTTGGTTCGATTACGGTGTAACTAGTTAGATTTTTACTTTGCACTTTGGTTGTTACTTAAACACACATATATGTATTGGAAAGAAAAGTATGTTTAAATTGTATTACATTAGATTACCTGTGTTTATTTAATTTGAAAACTGTTAGATGCAAAAGCTAAAGCTATAAATTAACCAAATTCCTGAACTATTGTTATTTTGTTTATCAGTATGAAACTTCCTCTTTTGGCGTTTTGGTTTTGTTTCGTGAATTACGGGAAAGTTAGGATTTTCGGGAATATAAATGTCGCAGATTACTGTACGGGAAGATAGAATAGATATTATCACTAAAGCATTTTTATATTGTATATTACGTGTTATCATATAAATTCAAGTATTTTCTCCTCACGATCATCTGTGCAGGATTTAAGCTGCGTAAAAGTTTTATTTCAAGGCTACGGTCCAAGTCAATGTAAGATCAAGTTGTCTGTAACGTCTTTGTAATGATATAGTCCAGATAGGGATTTGTGAGTAGAAGAAATAAATTTTGTAATAAACTTCTGTTAATTCACCGTCTTAGTTTTTATTCGGCTTCGCATGAAGTTTGCTAGAGTGAACACTCTAGATCGAACTTCCAACTCATATGCCAAGTTTCGTCCCACCTCACTTGAGGTTAATATTAAAGAGGGCATCTTGGTGATCTTCTCTAAGTGCTCAGGTTCAGGTGTCAAGGACTTACGAAGAACCCTGAGATATATAATAAGAAAGACGATAGTTTAAAGCAGCGTATCGACATTAAAGAGATTGTGGACGCACAGCTACAACATCGGACGATTCAGTTCCAAAGAGTATAAACTAAGGAGAACCCCTATATATACCATTACACTTTGAAAAACTGATATACGTATTTAGAAGCTGAAGCTAAAAAATAATGAAATCTATTTACCTTTGTAAGCAGGTGAGAAGAATGGAATATGGGGAAGGTTCACTTGTTTTAGCACACAGTTCAGCAACTCTGGGATCTTGTATTTTGATAACATCAAAAAACTGCAAAATATAAAAAAATCCATAATGATAACTGAATAAAAAGCAGCAGCACACAAAAATATGTATTATCGGTGCCAAAAATAGGTATCCACCTAGATTTCACGCTCACACGTATGAAGTATTAAGAAAGTTCTTTGCTCTTTCTCCCCTTCTCTCAATTTCTCATAAACAGACACAATGCCAACTTTTACGTTCTCCTATGCTTATGCAACTCATTAAACTTTGATTGCAATTGGGATGCATACATTTCAGGGTGAAATCTAGGTGGATACTTACTTTTGGCGTCGATAGTACATTAGTATTCGATGTAATTTGTATACATAATATACTATAAACTTTACATTTGTGCACTTTTACAGCATCTCAAGGTGTATTTACGTTGGGGATTAAATATTCTTAAGACGTATTCCAAACAAGCAAAAAAACATGGTTCCAAATCAGATTTCTTTTCCAGACTCAATCAAGGGTTTCAACTTTAAGTACAAAATCAAGTGGTCAGATGAAATGTAAACTGCAATATCCCACAAGGTATGTCTTCGGGTTTCATCTATCTTTAATACCTGATTGAATTACATTATTCATGATTTCTTAGACAATGTTTATTTGTTTAGATTAGTTTTATCACTAATATAAATTTTCCATACAGCTCTTTTGTATCAATGCTTATTTCGTTTTTGCGCTCGCCAAAGAAAACAAGTAAAGTATCCGTATTGAGGAGTATCTCTATCGTTTACTCGTTAGTTTTTTTAATAAAGCATTATGAATCAGTATCTAGATACATTTTTCTTGGAGTATCGGTACCTTGTATCAGATACTTTTAAGCAGTATCTTTTCCATGTCTGCATAAATGATTCTATAGTGTCCCCACAAATCATTTCGATAGAACACATACCGAAAGATCCGGTTCATCCTTGTTCCGACCATGGCCATCTTCACGCAGCTTATCCTTCATTTCTGGAATTAAAATTTCGAGTGTTGCCTTAGCTGCTTCCAACTTCGCCTGTTTTTTACTCGTACCATATCCTACCCCATATTGCATTCCATTAATTATCACAGTTGCAGCATAGGGTGTGGCAGCGTTCTCTGAAAAAAAAATCAATATAAAATATTTTGTTAACCTTATATGTCACTACCTTAATACCAATTTGCTTGATTCTGATACTAAATTAACTCATTTTATCAACTTGAACCACTAAGTTTTACCAAGGAAGAATGACCTTAAAAGTATCATCGATTGAAGACTGTACAAGGCTAAGGCAACCTTTCTCACTCACTCCGTATTTCTACTTGCCTTTTATTATCTTACACGTGTGAAGCGACATCAAACGCTTAACGAGAGCAGAATCTTGCTCAATATCTAACATATAATTTTTGGCCCTGCAATGCTACTCCCACGGATTAAATTCTAAGCCAATCGACGTGAGGAGGGTTCATCCAAATATCGTTTCAAATAGGTATATCCCATCCTAAGCATGGATTCGTAATTGAACAAATACTACCACACCGTCGGCAGATATATTGTGTGCATAGTAACACAATATCCATGGTGTGTGATAAAAGTGGTGGGTGGGCCACAGCCCTACCTCGAAAATCGGTGAGTGGGCCCCAATTCTACCTAGAAAATTGGACTTAGCCCTCACAAGCCCACCTTTAATTTAATCCGTGGGTGCCTCCTACACAAATTCAACACTAGAGGGTTCAGACTTTCAGAAAAGAAAGTTAAACGCTTCTTTGCCCGCATTAATTTCTGATTCTGTACCTTGCGCATTGATAACAATGAACGAAATAGAAAATAATAAAATTACCGCGGCAGAAATTTTTACTTCTCTCTATGTTTGAATGTGTAGCAGCTACGTAATTACGTGCGAAGAAGAACATTAGAGACATAGGGCGATTGCACTGACATCTAGTGTTAAAAATTGCCGGTTTACAGCAACATTAACCTTTCTTTAGACGTGGGACAGGGATTTCAAGGAAATCGAAGACTTTCACGTTGGCAATCCTTGTGCCCCCATAATTATTCGAGTCATAATTGATACCTCGTTGGAAAGTGCGTTCATCGTGCCCAATTTCTAGAAGATAACGACAGGTAAATGACAACATTTAAAAATACAAATCGTATGCTGGCAACACTGTCACCGTACGCAGACAAAAAATATATATTTTTATATACTTTTCTTAAACAATTCGTACTAAAAAGTAAAAAATATTTTTGTTTATGCATGAATAAAAAGAAAAGCATGTGGCGCTCTCTCATAAATTCTTGAATGGGTGGGGGGCGCTAATTCAAGAATTTATGAGCGCGCCTCATGCTTTTCTTTTAAGTCATGCATAAACAAAAAAATTCCCTTTCTAGTACAAATTGGTTAAGAAAAGTATGCATTTAAAAAGTTTCTTTACATTTTTTTTTTTTTTTGTTATTTCGGTGTTCGGATATTTTTCCTCATGCTAATGCTATGTGACCGTGTTTTGCAACCAGTTAAACGAACCTTGACTGCAGGCTGGTAATTTTAGGATAAAAAAGTCCATATATATATGTCACGAGCTCCTGCGTAGCCTAGGCGGTAGCGCGCTCGACTTCAGTGCGAGCGGTCCCGGGTTCGATTCCCGGTGGGAGCTCAAAAATTTCGGTGTTGACCCAGCATCGTGAGGACATTTGGGAAGCTGCTGTGAATAAAAGACAGTGGTGATCACAGTGAGAGCTTCGGCTCTCCTCTCACAACCCGTCTGGTCAGCGTGGGAGCAGTAGACCAACTCCTCCCTTCGGGGAGAGGCCTCATCCACTACTGGATTGAATATGGCTGTGATTTATTATTTATTATATGAAAGTAACAATGGACCCGACTTCCGTCGCTGCTAAATTTCATCATTGTATGATGTCGGGAAATGAGTTAAATTAACGTTGCAAGATATGAGAACACCACGAACCATTGTGAAGTAAAAAGTCTGTAAAATAACATGCTAACACCCAGCGAACACTTTCATATATATCATAGTAAAAAAATATTACGACCGTATTCTTGCTTGTAGAATAAAAGACGAAGACGACAGTGGCAGCACGTTGCGGACGACGCATCAAGTTTGGAGAACAATTGACTGCTATATAGCGCGTGGAAGAATTTACAACTGTACAGCGTGTAAATTCGGGATGGAATTGTGGAAGGAAAAGTGTTGAAAATGCAAAGCAAACAGGAGGTTTAGAGTTATTGAAGGTTAAGGCCAGGATCCATTTTTTACACTCAAACCATGAATAAAAGCGCCCTCCCACAGACGGCGTGTTGAGGTGCTGGTCGTAGGGGGTAAAACGAGAATTATGACAACCAGGTAAGACAGGTCAAAATTGGTGTTGTGAGACACTGTGTCTAAGGAGACTGGGGCATCCGGTTTGTTAATAGTGCAGAAGAAAGAATGGTTGTTAATAAGAATATTAAGAGCACAACCTATTTCCCCAACATAAAAGGCATCACAGAACTTGCAGGTTAGGATGTATATTACATAAGAGGTGTGGCATGTATCCTTGGGATTGAGAGTGTACCGGCCATTAGCAGTATTGATAGTGATTGTGGGAGAAGCGATGAAAATGGAGCAGACCTTACATCTGGGTCTTTGGCATGTATGGGCGCCAGCTTGGGGTGGTGGCAACGAAGGATTGGTACAAACCAAGATGTTTCTAAGATTTGGGGAATGCTGAAAAACTACTTTTGGTTTGGTCGGGAATACTGAAATTGTGTCTGGGCCAGATTGGAGAATGTGGAAATGTGAATGTAGGATTTGTTTGACCTTGGTTAGTTTAGGATGGAACTGGGTGATTAGAGCCGGTGGGTTTGGATTAGTGTTGGAGGTTTGAGTGGGTTGAATGTGTGAGGATGACCAGCGAATCTGCTTGGTTACAAGGTTAGATGGGTAGCCACGGTTGACCAGGGCCTCGTGGAGGCGTTGGTTGTAGGTTTCAGTAGCAGAGGTGGTGAAATTCAGGCGTTAACCTCTGAGGGCAAGCGAAAAACTTTGTATATTGTGTACGTGTGTGTGTCTGTTCTACTATGGAACAAATAAACTAAGTACATTCATTACTTTTTATCATAAATTTACCTTAAATTGGCCTTCCGACTTTCCTTTGTGTTAGTGATATTAAAAAAATAGGGATTCGTGCACGAAAAGGTGGAAAAAAATTAGGATACTCGGAGTTGCTCTATGAACACCCTGTAGGACGAATTTCAAAGGAGAGAGAAGTGACTTTCACTCGGGACCCCCCCCCCCCCCCAGTGCACCCATAATTATTCGAGTCTCATAAATGATAACTCGCTGGAAAGCTTATGAAATACAGATTCCAACGAGGTGCCCAAATTGCAGAAGACGTAAAAAGTTGAAAATTCGAAAAAAAAATGGCACCTTCAATAATACGCCATCTTTTTTATGCCCCCCATGCTCTCTCATGAACCAGTGGGAGGACGCTGACAAATACTTGTACATCAGTATTGTAAGCCATATTATGTCTCCAACTTGAGCTTACCTTCATGACTATATATATATCTGGTGTAGTACAAAGTAATCCATTATTTTTGCATGACATTGAAGGCTTGACTTACCATAGTTAGAATGATCCGATTTAGGTCACATATGCGCCGTTTTGTTCGATAACGTGTTGCCATTTGGAAGGTAATATCATGATGCCTCTCTCATAGAAGCCCTTGTCCCTATTGGCAAAAAATTGAGACAGTCGATTTTCACAAGCCTCTCTTGACGCGAACCAAGCTCCCGGAGCTTCTGGCGAGTCACTATCGATGTGTGTGGCTTGGCGTTGTCCTGGTGGAACACAATGCCTCTCCTATTGGCCAAAGCTGGCCGCTTCTGGGCGATTGCTGCCTTCAGACGGTCCAATTGTTGACAGTATAGTTCCGAGTTAAGGGTTTGGCCGTAGGGGAGCAGCTCATAGTAGATAATTCCCTGCCAATCCCACCAAACACACAGCAAAACCTTCCTGGCCGTCAATCCTGGCTTGGGCACCGTTTGCGCCGGCGCACCGCGCTTCGACCACGACCGTTTTCGCGTGACGTTGTCGTAAGTGATCCACTATTCATCACCAGTCCCCAATCGCTTCAGAAATGGGTCGCTTTTGTTGCGATTCAGCAGCGATTCGCAGATGGAAATTCGGTCCATGAGGTTTTTTTGCGTTAACTCGTGTGGCACCCATACATCAAGCTTATTTTTGTATCCAGCCTTATGCAAATGGTTCCACACGGTTTTTTGTGCAATGTTTAGCTCTTGGGCAATCGAAACAGTGCTTACATGACGGTCGGACGCGACAATGTCCATGATTTTATCGACATTTTCGACACTTGGCCTTCCAGTGCGTGGTACATCTTTGACGTCAAAATTACCGGCACGGAATCGACGAAACCAAAATTGCGCGTGATTGGCTGTTACAGTATCAGGACCATAAACACTATTCACATTTGCAGCCGCCTGGCTTGCGTTTTCGCCTTTATCGAAGAAAAACTGTAAAATATAGCATATTTTCTCTTTGCTAGTGTCCATTTTGACGCGCGCTCACACAACAGTGAGTCAACTCATCACAACTATCTGAACAGTGTTTGTAGTACGCAATCTCATCGTTTGAACGCCATCTCGTTGAACCCGATCGGACTTATACAACGCGAGCTACAGATCACTGAAGCCATCTATTGGCAAAATAATGGATTACTTTTTACTACACCAGATAATTTGTTCCACGAGTTAGGCGAGGGAAGGGCGAAAGACGAAACAACGCCAAATTTGACTCCTCTTCCTCCCCACTGTATACCGCTGATTGATAAAATGTTTCTCTCCTGTTACGTAGATCCTCAGGATTAATTTAAGATCAAAACTATCCTTCTGGGTCAATTAGGTGGGGAGCTATGACGTATTAAAGTGATGGACAATATCTTGTCCACTCGGCGTCTGAAGGTTATACCGAACGAAATATTATCCAAAAACTGATATCAGGATCAGGCCACGTAAGAAGTTATAGGAAACCTAAACGAAAATAAATCGATGGTATATGTGTGATGTTACAAGACATTTGTGAAAAAGCGATTAGCATTTAGTTAATTCCTAATACAGGATTTGTAGAAAATTACTAAACATAGACAAAGATTTATCGGGAAATCCTGCTAGAATCAACCTTTTTATTTTTCGTGTAGTTTTAAACTTTAAAATAATGAGATTCTAGTAAGTTGCTGTAGAGTAAAACAAAAAGGTGATAATTTTACAGAATTAGCGCTCACAGTTCCGGTTTTGTTACAAGTACAGGATGTCTACAAATAATTCACCGAATAATTACAGTAATTTGAATATATTTAAGGTTTTTAGGCAACTCTGGCTTAGGCCGGATGGATGATGAGACAATTGGTGGAATCAAGAAAGTGGGAGAACCCCGAGAAAACCCACGCACACGGTATCTGATCACACGACACGATCCTGGAACGAAGCAGCGACGCCACGCACCAGAAGTGAGCGCTCTACCACCGAGCCACCACAGCCCCACCAAAATATCTTTACAGTAAAAAAATGTTTTTCAGTGTACAGTATTGATCAGTCGTTGCTCAGTTGATAGAGCATTAGTTTTTGCATTTGGGAGGTTCTGAGTTCGATACTATAGCTCGATCATTCTGTTCCGAGATTTTTCCATTACCAGGGAAATGTCGGGATGGAATCTTCAACGTACGCTTTGGCTGACTCCTTTCTTCTACTATATCCCGGACTAAGCCATAGATGCCTGTCATAAATAAATTCAAATTCCGTGTACTATATTCTTCTCTAAGTAAGCACCCTGGATAGCTTTTACAATGTTTAGTCTACTGATGATTAATAAAATTCATATTTGTGATATTTTAAAGTTTCCACGACTAGGAAAAACGTTTACGATTTTAGTATCCTCTACAATACTTACCTAATTCTTTATACTGGTAACAGGGTTGCTTCTTTAAAGCATGTTGTACATATTCATGTAAAATACAAACATAACTTTTCCCAGACGGATTCATTATCCACTCCTTTTTGGGCCTTGTCATGGTGGGATTATTTTCATTATCTATAATTTAAAAAAGAAAATAATAAAGGCTGAACACATTTATAATAAAAATACATGCGAAATGCCCAACAAAATTAGTAAAAATTTTATAGCACTGACTTCCATACATTTGCACTTTGTTTATTTTTGAGACACATACTGTAATCAAATATACCGGTGAATTTTACATAATACAGTAGAAGCTCGCTAACTCGAATTCCTTGATACTTCGAATTTTATACATCCCCTTCATGTTCCCTATCCCCCTACGTGTTCATTTAACTCTACAAGTCTAATTATTGTGAAATAAAAAACTCAATAATTCGAATTATTGTTGTTTTCTGGACGTGCCGTTAAACCTTTATCGCTCGAAATATCCTGCTACAAATCAAAGTTTCAGTATAAATACGCGGGTGGACCCAAAGAAACCGGAATCGTTCTCTGGTGGGCGGATCCGTAGTAGTACATGCTTCCGCCACTACATGCCTCTTGCTGGGACCCTTCTGCATCAATCTACCGACCAGCGTTGTCGAGTGAAGTCGTGGTGGCATGTTGTAAATATTTTGTTAAGCGCCTCTTGCTTGTTCGGCGATTTTTTTTTTTATGATGACTGAAAAGCGGAAATAACGCGTGAGGCTATGGAATTCTGTTTTCTGTTTGAGGAAACAGCTGTAATGCTTTAAACGGTTTATAAGGAAGATGCTCTGAGAAAAACAAAACTTTATAAGTGGTTTTCTTACTTCGAGGTCACTTCGAAGATCAACCTCGCTCAGGACGACCCTCGAACGGATAAAAACATCACCAGAATTTGTGGATTGATTATGGAAGTTCGTCGCAGAACCACTGACGAACTGGTTGATTTCTTGAGCCCTGAGTTTCTGCCAACGGACTTTGAGCAAGGAATTGCAAATGAAAAGAGTTGCAGCAAAATTTGTGCCTTAGCAGCACGCAAAACGTTGATTCCTGAAACAATTTTTAACCGAAAACAACATGATCCTGCTTTTCCAAACGCCATATTCACTCGATCTTGCTCCGAGTGACTTCGGTTTATTCCCCCGAATGAAAAAAAAAATAAAAAATCTTTTTGCAGATGTGGAAGAGGTGAAGAAAAAAAACGAGGGAGCCACTGAAAGGTATCACTTGGCAAGTTTCACGTCTGCATCGAAAATAGAAAACATTTAGACCGGTGCTTTGCATCAAATAGACAGTACTTTAAAAGCGATTCAAGTTGTAATACCCAAAAATAAATACACAAATTTTTATTACAATATTCCGATTTCTTTTGGGTCCTGCATCGTATCTCTAAGTTGAAGTTTCAGACGAAAGGAAACCTTTGTAAGCCAAAGTTTAGGGAGTTGAAACAACCTGAGCCCTGCCTCCTCGCTGATGACAATCGAAAGTTCGAGTATTGTTATATTCGTAGAACACTACTCCCAACGGTAGAACAGGCATGAGGTGTCAGATGCTCCTGCCACTGCCAGGGCTGTCCCAGAGAGCATTTGTTGCGTCGTGGTCAGCACGCAGTTAGGTGTTTCATATCGTGGCGAAGCAAATATGCAGGACCCAAACTTAAGAAGAGGAGCGACAACTCTTGAAGATCGTGGATAAAGTGGGAGAAAAAAAAAAGTGAAATTGCAAAATAACTTGGGATTTCTCCTCCTAAACGAGTTTGGTTTCTCTCTGTATTACAGTCCTTTATGTAGCAAAACAGTTGAATATAGCAATAAATAAATTTGTAACTAGAAACGCAAAACAGAAAACAGTTCCGTCAGTAAGTTTCGCTGCTCTATTATCTCCAAGTTTCGTATTACGTATCTCGAGAACTCAAACCTCGCTAAGTCGAAATATTCAAAAACTCGAATTTTGTCTTTTCTTCTTCAGATTCGACTTATCGTGGTTCTACTGTATTTCTAACATTATGTTATATTTTCTTTATCATAATTTATTTTGCTACTGCCACAATCTAATTTATTTATTTTATACGAATATTCTATGAGGGTCTTAAGCGAATTACTGTAACAAAATCTATATTTTTTAAAACTACACCTCGGCTGCTACGTAAGATCTTAAACCTGAAATGAACAAAGGCTAGAATATACAGGTCATTGGTAAAGAAACTTTATTTTCTCATATCTTTAGTGGAATGTTCCATAATCATACCTGAATTCTGAATAGGAAATGTGATAAGCTTTGTGCCTTTTGGAAGAGTTGGTCTTTGCATTTGTTTCAGCTGCTTTGATAGTTTGGAATATTTTCTTCTTTCTGACCATGACCTGGAAATAAAAGAAGAAAAATAATGGCAAAAATATAGGGTTTGAATAATTTCTAAACAAATATTATTTTCAATGAAATGCTCTAGTGTGTATGAAGCTTTTGGAACAAGTTGTTTGCACTAAGATATAACGTTGCCGCTTTTCTATTGTGTTTGTGAATTTCCTGTACGCCTCTCTTGGTATTCTAATATATAAGTATATTTTTTCTACCTTTTTTACCATCTTGTATATATACACGATATTTTTTCCTGATCTGGACCCACGGACAAGAGTCTCTGGAAACATTACTGCAAAACCTCAATTGTACCTTTCCCGTCACGTTCACCTGGTCCTTCTTTAGGGAACACACAACTTTCCTTGATGTGGATGTCTGGCTCAAGAACAATCGACCGGAGACAGGCGTTCACACCAAACCTACCAACAGTATGCAGTATCTCCATTTCAACAACTTCCACCTTTACCATACTCTCTTGCTGTCCGGGGTTCCCGCATCTGTCTCTCTGATCACCTGCTCCAAAATTATTTCAGTACCCTTTCCTCAGGTCTCACTGACCGTGGATATCCCAAACACCTCATCCGCAAACAACTGGACCGTGCCCGAAATCACCGAAACTCCAACCGACCTCCTCGCGAAGCTCCCTTCTATATCTAGGTGTCCATTTATACAGGGTTATTCAAAATGATTTTCCCCTATTTCGAAGTTTAATAACTCACGTTTATTGATTCACAAAGACATGCAACTTACGTTAAATGAAAAATAAACTCAAAAAGTATTAGTGGCAGGCAATTGTTATGTTCAGTTAGGCATTCCACCACTAGGGTTACAGTAAATCAAGATGGCCGAAAACGAAGACGAGAGAGCATTCTGTGTTCCCGAATTTCATTTAGAAGAGTCTGTACACCACTGGTCGCCAGATATCAACACATAACCCCGCATAAAAAGTCGTACGGGGTGATATCTGGCGACGAGGGGGAGTGTACAGACTGTTTTAAATGAAATTCGGGAACACAGAATGCTCTCTCCTCTTCGTTTTCGGCCATCTTGATTTACTGTCGCCCTGGCGGCGGAATGCCTAACTGAACTTAACAACTGCCCGCCACTAAAACTTTTTGAGTTTATCTCACATTTAACGTAACGTAAGTTGCATGTCATTGTGAATCAATAAACGTAGAGTTATGAAACTTTGAAATCGGGAAGATCATTTTGAATAACCCTGTATTTTTAGTAGGCAACTGCAGTATCGAAATAAACACGAATCACAGTTACTTTACTCTAGATTACGGTAAGAGTGGGCCTTATACTCCAAATTTTAACTCAATTCCAGGATATTCTCAGTATTTTTGATTCAGATTCGTGAAGTTAGGGGGTACAATGCAGTTCGTAGGTACCAGAAAAACGTAAAAAATATAGGAGAAATGTAATGTTTGGACGTGTTGATAAGCTAAATAATAAAACAAGGTTTTGAGTCATTTAAGTGTGAAAAGAGAAGGAAAAAGCGAAAAAGTAGGACTGTTTAGTTGCTGTCGCACTGAAGTCGAACACATTGTATGTGTGTCATACGAGAAGTGCATCACGGGGAATAAATTAACCCGTCTTCGCTGGATCGACATTCTTTCCGTGATTTTGTACTAGACAGTGAATTATTTACAACGAAATGAGTACTACATATGACAAAGTGTAGCACAGTAGCTGGCTGCCATACACTGCACCGTAGCCAGTTAGCTAGGGGACCGTTGTCAGGTTAAGAATAATTTGTCACTGATTACCTTAATCTGGATTTAGGGTTAACTTGGTTATGAGGTGCGCAACTGCGGAAGATGTGTGCTAAGACAACCTAACCTAGGAGGAAAATGAGAATAGCATCCACATACAGGACCTTGTACTGGCGAAAGGAAGTTGATGCCCTATAACAAAGAAATACCTTGGAGATTTTTCATGGCACCTGCAAAATAATTTTGGTACTATAATTTCATTATCTTAAGTACACCGTGATAGTGGAAGAAGGCAAATGGCTGCCACCATCCTGATGAATTACCCCCCTGATTTTCTACCTCCAACCAGAGCACCTCGTCTTCTCAATTCTTCTTTACGAGATTTTAGAGTCCACGTTTAGTATTACGAAGTCATGCTTGGCTGGAAATGATTCTTGAAAGTTTTTTTCTTCACGATTCGAACGTGATAATTAAACGTCAATAGAATAAAAGTTATTTAAAGGAAAACTGTAAATAAACGTTCGTTCCTGCAAAAGAAACGAGAAGCGGAAAGCGAATGAGGGGCGTTTGTGCTGGTAATCTACAATTAGCTTTCACGAAGCACCCCATTAGCCAGTTGACTATAATTTATTTTTTACAGTGTAGCGATCCTTCTGGTCTTCCCTATGACTTCCTCTAACCTTAAAAAAATGTCTATGACTTACCTAAACCTTAATATTTTCACAACCTTGAACTGGAAGAGCTTCTGACAATAATCACGAACTTGCAAATAATTTAATGACTGGTTCACTTGATTTTCGTGGACTGTTTCTATCCGAGCGCTGGGTATCACGTTTCCATTTGCAGTGGCAGTTGAAGGTTCTCCTAAAATTATACAAAGGAAAAGATTTAGCACGATGAACACAATCATAACTCAATTATGAATGTTGAGTGTATATCGAGACCAGGAGCGTATTCTGTGGACTATCTAGGCTACCACCGCAGTCTAAGCTTGTGAACAAATATTTTGATCTGCACAAATTATATGAATTTTCATGAAAGAGAAGCTCGAACACCCATCATCATCATTAATAGTATGTGTGACCTCCGTACCATCTTTGTATGTATTACTTTGGTTAGTGGTAGTACAAGCTGTGAATCCAGAATACGCCACTGATCGAGACACATATATTTCTTTCCAAACTGTCCCCTCTGACATAATGAAGAATTAAACTAACAAGGAGAATGAAAACTCGCACCCACGGCGAATAATAAGTTATTCCTTGGCAAAATTCGCAAAGTTACTCCACTGCATTATTTTCGTGCAATTAAAGGGAAAATATTGACAAGGTGGCAACACGGTGCAGTTTACAATGCAGTGGTTTCCAAACTTTTCGAAATCGTTGACTCTCCAGAACCAAATACTTCATTGCGGAACCCTGTTGTATGTACTCCGCCTGAAGTGATGAAATAAAAGTATGAACACAAAAATTGTTAACTGATGATGGTTACGGAATAACGGGTGTTATGTCTGGAAGCCGGTTTGCCATCTGCAGATACCAATGGCATAAATAAACCAATGGTGGTTTCCAACTTAATTTTTATCAGCTTAACCCCTTACGTGCGTAATTTTGGACAATTTTCTTGTAGGAGTGGCTTTGCCCGTAATGTTACGCAAGCCGTATTCTAGGCACTGGCGGGTGATAATTATTATTATTATTGTGCGTTGAAAAAATTCACCCAAAATAACATTACACAGGAATGACGCCATTTTCAAACTACATAGATTTTACAGAATCACAAAATGTCAAAAAATTACGCCACAGAGGCAAGATTTTGGTACAGGAATTACGCAGCTGATACAAGATAAGGAGCAGGTATATTTACGGGTTAGTCACGTAAGGGGTTAAGGTAAGGTTACCAAGTTTTTTGGGGGGGTGAGGGTCAAAATACGGAAAATTTTAACGCGGTTATCATTCTAATAAATAAATTGTGAAAATGGAGAATCACAATGTTTGCAAACCAATAAGTTTATGTCAATGTAACAAGATACTACGCAAGGGGCAAAAAAATGTTTACAGTCCAAAATAAATATATGAATCTTCACATTGAATTCTTCACGCACTTATTTTTTACAAGCAGCAAGAATTATCAGTTTTGAAAAAATACAAATATTAGCAAGCGTTTTCATGGAATTTTGCTCCCAAATGAGATCAAACCAAAACGGGAGACGTAATTTGGCTTGAAAATTCAAAAGAATATTGGCAATCCTAGCTGGAGATGCTGATCCGAACCGCTTATGTCCCCACTGGGGACAGAACGAGGCACCCTTAATTGCAAGACAATGAGCGAACTACTCATCCACCTGAGATACCAACCGCCCGGGACGATTTAATATTTCTATGTCATCTACTTCATACTAATAAAAGAAAGAAATTTTGAAAACGCAACAATATTAGCTACCAAGTCAAATTTTAATAACCGCAAATTATCCTTTGTTTTAAGCAAAACTCTTTGAGATGTTGTCATTGGAGCTGTCATTTAGTGAGCATCAAGCAATACACAAAAGATTACATTGCACAAAGATTTAGAATTATAAAATAACCTGAATGTAGACGTAACATTTTGTAGATTTCTTATGCCAGCCTCCTTGTCTACTAGTAGAGCAACACTCATAACTAAGAGTGGACTGTGGTTGCTCAGTAGTAGAGCGCTCACCTCTAATGCTCAGACTAGAGTTCTCGGTTCGATACCAGCTCATGCCACGTGGGCTTTGTAGTGGCCAACGCCGTGCATGTGTGTGTGTGTGGGGGGGGGGGGGTCTTTCGGTTACTCCCACTTTCTTCATTTCACCAATTCTCTTATCATCATCCATACGGTCTAAGCCAAAAGTTGCCTAAAGGCCTTAAAATAAAAAAAATCAAATCATAACTAAGATGCAACATATAAAGATGAATAAAGTCACGATGTCACTAAGATACGCTATTTCAGCCTGCTGATAGTATTCAAAAGCAGGTAGCTTTCTGATTGGCTAGACGTATAGAGCACAGATTGTTCTGCATTACGTCCAATACGTGAAAGGAATATGCGAACGAACAGGTTTTAAAAATCTGTTTTTATTATTACGTTAAGTTACGTACCTCACGTTAATTTTCATAAGTACTAGGTTTAGCTCCGACCCTAGCAATGTACTGAATTTGAATTTATTTTAAGGCCTTTAGGGACCTGAAGTGCACGCCAGAAGAAGGTGTGGGAGAGGATTGTCGAAGGTCAGGGACTATTTTGTAGGTACCATCCCGTCATTTGCCTGGTGTGACTGAGGAAAAACTTCAGTCAGGATGGTCAGCCACTGGGATGAACCCCAGGAGCTTCCAAATGCTACGCTAACGCTCTACCACTGAGCCATGGCCGCTCGGTAGAAATGTATAGCACACTCATTACTAAAGAAAAACAAGTGAATACCTTTTGCAGAAGTACAGTTAGTGTTGTTTTCTCCTCCGAGAGAGTCCTCATTTTGGGAAATATTATCACAGGCTTTGGTCTCCTTCTCCTTAGCTGCCTCTTTCTCGTGGTCGAGAGCGCGTCTGTACTGAAGGCAAGGAACTGCGCTCAGAGGAATTTCATGTTTCTACAAAAAAAAAAAGGTTTTTAATTAAATTCATTATTACATAGAGCTGTACGAAATTAATACCTATTTCTTTATCATTTTTTATTTATTTATTAGAAGTTAGTACGGATACAGCAAGGGCCATTTACACCGTTCTTTTAACAATGTGATATAACAATAATAACAACAACAAATAATTGTATAGTAGGAATAAGCTGTTTTTTTTTGTTCGTTTTCTTCATCATTCCAGATTCTCATAACAATTTTTTTTAAATTTACTTTTCCTGAGGCAGAAATCTGGTGGCAAAGGAAGAGTATTGTAAAGATATAACAATCTGTATACAAGAGATCGTTGGACCAAGCACAGTCTAGGTTTTGAGAGGTAGAAATGGTGTTGGGAACGGGCATTCTGTCTGGGTACTCTTAGGTTAAAAAGCGGAAGAAGGTCGTTGGTCCTGAGTGTGCCCTGCATTATTTTATAAAGAAATTCTAAGTCATTTAGTTTTCTTCGCGTGTCCATATTTTTCAAGTCAAGAGAAATCAAAATGCCTGCGTTAGAATTATGTTGGAGGTTGGGTATCCTGTGTTGCACAATACGAATAAAGAAATTTTGTTCAATTTAGATAAGTTAGTTTCACAAGCCACAGACCAGATAGATGAACAGTACTCGATAGTAGGAAGTACACAAGTGAGAAAATATGACCGAAGAGCTCTGAAATCTTTAATATCGGTAAACCTGTAGAGAAGTCCAAGAAGTTTGAGTGCTTTACAAGTTACAAATTCAATGTGAGGAGTAAAATTTGAGTTTTATGATACCCAGATCTTTGTAATGGTCTATCCATGGTATATTAGATGAGGCTAACGTGTACGTACATTTTGTGTTATGGGTTTTGAGTGAGAAACGCATTGCAGCAGTTTTGCAAGGATTGACTTTCAGTAACCAGTTATTGCAACCACATTTCAACAGAATCTATAGCGGCTTGAAGGAAGAAAGTATCATCTGTAGATTTAATTGTCTTAAAAATTTTGCAGTCATCAATGTAGAGGGAAAATAAAACTGGACCTAAAAAGCTTTTATAAAGAGGAGAGAAAAAAATATTACTACAAACACCCTTACAGGAAGCAACTTTTTATAAGGTGAATCCACTCAAAATAATATAAAACAAGCGACATGAATGCATTTGCGCCATCATTAAATCACTCAAATTACGTGTTTACATCTTTATGACTGGACATATCGACACGTGGAAGAAATTTTCAGACTTTTCACATGCTATCATTTCCAATTTCATTCATCTTCAAACCGACTTTTTGGTTTAGCTCTAGTATTATTAGGGCACAAAGAAATTAAATAACTAACTCTACAATTTATGGCTAGCAAATTCATCGTTACAGTAACCAATGGTTCGTCATTGGATTCTATCCTGGGCAACACATCAAGCCGTCAACACCGTCCAAACATCTTGTTACATCTGAACTTGTTTACCTGTTGTTTTTGACTAGGACCTATACGGTTGCGTAACTATACAGCTCTTTCCTTCCAACGCATGATTATGCAACCAAATCGAGTTGCGAAAGTACTTTACGAGTAATTTTGCTTCAATAAGTGCAATTTCGTGAGTAGTGAGGATTTCTGATATACAAAGGTAAGATTATGGTTCAGTCCTCTTCACGCCATCCATTCATTACCATCACGAATACCTCCCTCCAGAAACTACTCATCTTGTTTTCCCAACGACGTCTCAATGTCTCAAATTCCCTCCGGCTTCCAACCCACGATGGAGTATAATCTTACTTTTTTTTACCCCATCGGAACTATGTGGCCTGTCCATTTTAGCCATTGTGATTTCATTATTCTTATTATATCGGTTGAATCGTATAATCTGTAATGTTCTTCATTACGCTGTCTCCTCCATTCTCTGGCTATCTCGTCTCGTATATATCCTTCAAAACGTCATTTTTCACACACACACCCCATATATATTCAACTGACAGGTTTCTGATCGAACTTTCGCAATCACAAAATATTATCGGTGGAAAAAACCTTCTGTATATTTTCAGTTTCAAATTTCCTGATATTAATCGCGGGGTTAGAAGCTTCTGCACCGAATAGAAACACGCATTGCCCGATGTTAAACGACTTTTTATTTCTTCCGTGACCCCATTATTGCTTCTTACAAAGCTTTTCCTGAAAAAAAAATCACGTTTTCCAATTCACACGAAGTATATTATAGATTAAACTCGGTATTATTTTTTTTCACTCGAAACTACTTCATCTGAAAAATACAACCGACTTTATCTTCTCACAATACCTCCATTTTTAAATTCTCAGTTTGGGCATTCCGTATTTTATGGATAAACCTCTTCCGACGCATGTATCTTATTCAAACCATATTGACATATATATATATATATATATATATATATATATATATATATATATATATATGTAAAATTATATTCACTATATAAAAAGAACG
>JAGDQP010002545.1:86584-103300 GCA_022664845.1 Lepisma saccharinum
TTCCAATCAATCACCGGGACAAATAATAAATTTTATATTCCAATCAATCACCAGGACAAATAATAAATTTTATATTCCAATTTCAGGGAACGTCCTGGTAATCTTTAAGTACACCAGAGATCTTGCACCTCTAAAGCCAATATTTGGAAGAATTTCTTTCTCCGCACATACAAGTGCGTTCCATCACAGAAGAATCAAATAAAGAAATGGACAAGAATCCTTACAGATCTTTCCAATTTTTTTTCCCTGTCGAACCAGACAAATGTCGGGATGGTATCTTCAACTTATACCATGGTCAATTACTTCTCGTATCATTTCTTTCTACTGAATCCTGGCTTGAGCCATAAATTCAAAATGGCCTGGTGCAGTTCTAAAATCATCGAAAAGTCATTCACCGGTTGCAAGATTACTACTAACCAGATACCACTGAATTGTCTGCGATACATGAAATCACGTGCAAACTGGAGAAAACTTACATAAATATGACTAACCGAAACTTCAAAGACAGGGTCAAGGAACACATCTGGGATGACAAGTCGTCGTCTTTAGCATTCAATCACAACCAAATTTGGCTATATGCAAGTCACACATGTAATCACGTGATACAGGTATAATCTCTCCTAACAAATACAGAATTGTCACTTATTGACGCAAACCAATACTTCCTGGGCGACGCATTTTACATTAACATAAAAACTTTAAGTACAATTTTTCGGTCGTACAGCCAGAAAGTTAAAATATATATATATATGACCGCCCCTCTGGTCTAGTGGTTACCATCGCCGACCCATCGTGGGGTCCCGGGTTAGATTCCCAGGTCTGGCAAGGAAATTTTTCCAAGGCATGAATGAGGGTCTGGAACGGTGCCCACCCACCATCGCTATGTAATTGGGGTGCTGCTGTGAATAGAAGACGGTGGCGATCATAGCCGAGAGCTTCGGCTCTCCCAATACGCCTGGTCAGCGTGAGTGCAGTAGACCAACTCCTCCTTCCAGAAGAGACCTCATCCAGTAGTGGATTGAATATGGTTGTGAATTATTATATAATGACTATAATTCTGAATGAATATATTTATAATGAATTATACAATAATTCACAGGCATATTCAAATCCACTACTGGATGAGGCCTCTTCTGGAAGCAGGTGTTGATCTACTGTTCCCACGCTGACGTGTTGGGAGAAAAGAGCCGAAGCTCTCAACTGTGATTGCCACTATATTTTATTCGCAGCAGCTCCACAATTGCATTACGATGGGCACAGTTTCAGACCCTCTTGCTTTGGAAAAAATCCCTTGGCACAGCCGGAAAAAATATATCTATATAAAGAAATCAGGTAAAAAAATGTCCATTATTGAGCCTAGCAAACTTTCAAGCTTGTCTCTTTTCCGTCATAAACTCGCCAACAATTACACAATCTTCTTAAACAGAGTTTCTAAAAATAAGGTCTCAAATGGCATACTACGTAACTTTCTATCAATGTATTGCAGTTTCAGCTAAGTCCAATAAATGTCAATTTGTAAGCTTTCTCGAATAACTATAATTTCTAAATTCTTGCTTAGTGTTCACACTGCAGCAAGCAGACGTACACCTACTGGAAACTTACGATTTTAACATTCCAAAAGGGAGCAGCAATATAGAAAGTAACACATTTTCAATATGGTTTCTTGTTTTGATGTATGTTAGTAAACAAATACAATTAATTAATTTACTATTTTGTTCAAATCTGAATTGAATTTATTTTGTATGGCCTTTTGGTATCTTTGACCCAGGTCGGGATGGGAAAGGTATCGGACAGGGCCTTACTTAAGGTACGTTCGTCTGCTGAAACCAAGAGGAAACTGGAAAACCTGTCGGCCATGGGGTTACTGTTTTGTTGTATTCTTTTAGTCCAAGGTTGATTTATTTACAATGTGTAAATGTTTCGCTGCTTTTACATTATAACAGTCTTTTCAGAGAATAATAGAGTCGCGGTTACTCAAGCGATAGGGTGTCCGACTACGAATCCGGCGGTTCGGATTCAAACTCCGGTCAGGACGCTGGAGACCTACAATCGTTACCTTTTCGTATATACAATGTTAGCTACTCGGATGAAATGTACTAATCACAAAAAACGAGACAAAATGCATGCACTAAAGGCAAGTTGACATCAGAGAGAATCTGCTTGGTTAGTTTAAAACAAGAAAGTGTATTCAAATGCAAACTTTTCTCATCAACTACTTATGGGTAAACACAATTAATGTAGCTTGTCGTAGCTCAAGCTTTCGTAACATGGGATAAATGCTTTATGTTAAATCGAAAAATATAATACAACAGCTATGATCCAGCCGATTCTTTGCGTCCCACAGTATATGACATGTTTTCGATTCAGTTCATCAATACTTTGTTTTGAAAGTCTGCTAACCTCGATACATTTTCCGCCGGGAATAACATACCCGAACTCACAAAAGTAATCCAATCTAAAACTTGTACTAGGGAAAAACATACCTTCCAATACAAGCCTCTTCTTCGCTACGAAAGCCGACACAGCTTCTTCACCTTCTTTCTTGTTACTGTTAGCATTGTTGTTGATAATCTCCTTTTTCCGCCGGCCCTTAAATTCCTCTGGCAAACCTAAAAAAGAAAAATTCATTCAACGTTTGGTTTGAAAAGTTTACATTACAGTTAAGATGACAGGTAAGGTTCTTTTCATTTTTTTTCTGAAGGAATTAATTTAGTTATAAGCTGAGGAGGCAGTTAGAGGACCTAGGCTCATCCATAAATTGGAGCGATAATGTCCCTAGCAAGCTGTGGATAGAAATGGGAAAAGTAGCACCCAGGACCTTTGTCTAGATATCATCCCGGCATTCGCTTTTGTAGCACTGAGTGGAAACTGGAAAATCTAAGCGAGGATGATCGCCAATAGAACTCGAACCTGCTTGCCCGGCCAATAACGTTTGGAAGTCCGCTCCGTCAACAATGGGGGCTGGGTATTTTCCCCTTCCCCCTCATACACTAACATAAGGGAACATAAAAGGAAGATGGAGCAAGACACCGACTGATGGCCAGTTGGAATCTTGAACTTGAGATTACAAACGTGAAATATCGTACTACACCTCCTGGGAGACTTCACAAAGGTCGTCCAAGATGTGAGAACGTCGCCAAGTAAGGCCCTGTTTCAGAAATCTAAACCCACAGAAATTCGTGGATGAAGCATCTGGGGGTTTCATTGGGATGGATGAAAACGGGACTACTCGGAAGGCCTATCGGCGCTGCTTGCAGCTCAAAGTAGGTTACCGAAGATTTGGGGGTATGACTGGGGATTTTGTCTATGTAAATCCTTTGATGCCTCCCGTACATACAGCTGAGGGATGTCAGTCTAAGTGAATCAATGAAAGTAGAAAGCGTTGATCTTTTACTGAAAACCAGTCCGTTCATTCGGAAAAGACCCAAGACTTTTGAGAAGTTATCCTTGCACTGAAACATGAGTGTCCTTCGCTGCCTTGTTCATGGTATTAAATGGTACGGAGCTTCTGGGATCATCCAGGGCATTACTTATGTTCACTTGTCACCTAGAAGGAAGGTTTGAGAAAGTTCTCTGGCACTGATGAAGCATTCTGGTGCAGCACTAGTGCATGTCCGTGTGACCTACACCCCCGTTGGAGGTTTCGGTGTGTTCCCTGAGGTACTTGTAATCTAGAGGTCGCGGGTTCGTTTCCAGGTGGGGACATAAGAGGTTCGGAGCCCACGTTAAACTGTAGGTCCCGTCATTAGGATGTCATCTTCATCCGATTGGAAGGCAATGGCAAACCACCATCGGTTCACCATGTTACTTGTTAATGAAACGTGCTCTTGTAAGTGACTAGGCAATGATGAATGACGCAATTTTCAGTAGCTTTGGCTATTTTATGATGGATGTCCAAACCTATGAAGTATAAGCGGATTCCCCTTATTCATCTCCGTATCTCTACTAATATGTAGTTTACAACTGTAGCTTTCTGCGGTCACTTCCTTTCCAGATGTTATAACGAGTATGAAACCAATGTTACATCCTTAAAAGTAAGTTGCTTGCAATCGCCATGGAAACTCCACCCACCTCATCCGTTAACAATTGGACCGTGCCAGGAATACCAGAAACTTCAATTGACCTTCCCGCGAAGCTCCCTCTGCTACAAATCTGCTCACTTAGTACCATCGTAGCTTCCAGGTACTCCAAAAAACACTTCAAACTGGCATATTTAATCCTGACTGCGTCACCTGAGACAAAGAGCTTTCCACTTAGGACCTAACGTAGTCTACTGCAGACTCCCGAATCTCAACACGATCCTGACCAGAACTGAACCCGTTCACCCCCTCCCCCATCCCGAAACCATGGAAGTGTAATAAACGTCACTGCATAACCTGTTTTCTTTTAATCCCAGTATGACCTTCGAAGTTCGAACATCCCTTCATTCACAGGACATACTGTTTCAGACACTTGCATACCTTCCAACATTATTCACCTCTTACCCTGTAACCTATGTTGGAGAAACCTAAACACTTCTAACCATCAACATTAACAACCATCGCTCCTCCTCCGAATCGCAACTTCCTCATCTCCCCATACACCACATCACAGCCGCACCTTTGAGGAAACCTGATCACCTGCCAGTTAGAAGGTTGGAGTACACATACATCTCGATCCTCTTCGACAACCATGAACCGACCTTAAGGTTAATGTAAAGCAACGATCTCCAACAAAAGATGGCAGCACTACTTCCGTATACGTCTAATGTATTTTTATCGTTGCACGAAATATCAATGCTGCTCTCACAAATTCAAGCCTAGAGTTCTAACTTGCAGGCAAGAAAGTTCATAACCAATTCAAGACTTTGATCAATGTCGATTCTTTAATTTCGTCTTTATCCATTGTTGCAATCGCTTGGTTGTTGTGAATAACAAAACCTACAATGAAGCTCTTCTCTCTCTTTGTGAACACGCCTTCCGCGAAACATTGTCGCATTTTTATTGTGTTTGTGAAATTTGTGTGTCCTGCTATTCTGATATGTACCTTTCTTTCCATCTTGCAACACCTTCTTTCTACCTATTAAGGAATTTTTACAGGGGGGAAGGGGGCGATGAAATGTTCAGAAAATAACGAGACGAATTATGTATTATACATGAGTGCACATACCGACTACAGGGGGAGGATTTTATCTCACTCCCCTGCTAATTCGCACACTACTATATATACAGGGTGTTGCAAAATAACAGACAAAACCACTTCACGATATTCCTGACAATGACCTCTCTTTTACTGATAAATACACCAAATGTGCGTTGAAATGTATGCAATACTTACTCCTGTTTGTTATGTAACCACCTATCTTTTTTATAAAATCTTTTCGTAAAGGAAATTTGTTTGAGATATCGACCTGTCGTAAACGGATTATTGTTACAGAAGGCCGATTGGGTTATATCCGACCGACTTGGCGACACTGATGCTACCAACGTACCACGCCGAGAACCTTGACACTTGCAGTGCAGTTGGTGTGGACTCTCTAGCTACCACGCGTGGAAGTGGAGTGTTCGTCATAGTGCAATGCCCTCTAAACTGAACCGATATTGGGAAGGGTACGTCATGGGCCTTTTCCACGCACATCTTTCGTATACCCGAATAGTGAAATAGCGCAAGGAACATGATTTAACTATTGGGTTGACCACTGCGACAGAGATGGTAGCCAGGCAAACACAAAGTTCACCGTGCAGAAACATTTGCCAACAGCCAGTTCCAGGGCACCAGTGAAAGTACCGTCAGAGATGCTACGTGGGGTTTGGCGGATTGCAGTTCGGGAGAACCCACCACCCCAACATGTCATGACCCAGAAGTTCAATGTAACACAGACAACTACCAGCGGTGTCATTCGACGCTATCTTCGCCTGCTGTGCATCTATAAAGACCGGGTTCACAGCCTCCTCTCCACCACATTGCGGAACGCAAAATCAACTGCCCCCAAACTGTATGAACGACACATGTCGGGGACAAAATGGCAGTAGGATCACAATGGATGAGGCGTATATTTATCTAACACGGGATGGCCACATTCGGGCAATTACACCACCGGAAAGGGACGAACAGAGTTCTACCGCCAGTGTAGCGAAATTTTTCTACGGGAAATCACGAGTGTCGCTGGATTCGCGTACCAGTGGGGAAGTTGTCCATCCGTAAGGTTGAAATAAACATCAAGGTGAATGCTGCCTACTTTCGGGAAGCCATCATGAACCCCATATTTCGGACAGACATTCCTCGCTTGTACAGAGCCAGCAGTAACAAGGTGCGGATCCACATGGACAAAGCGTCAAGCCACACCGCCAGAATATCCGTTCGGTTCTATCGGGACATGGAGCAAGAAACTGGAATTCGTGTTATCCCCTTTCATGACATTGCTGTCAAAAGCCCTGATGACCTCAAACGACGTCAGAAACCCCGCACGCTCCCTGGCCTCTGGAAAGCCTGTCGTGAGGAATAGGATGAATTTCCCATGCTGGTGCTACAGTTTGTTGAAGTGGAAATTTCGATGTCGGGCGATAGTCCACAATGACGGTGGTCCAACAGAACACAACCGGTGGAGGCGGCATGGATTTTCCTACGGTAGGTGCAACTTGCATATTGGTCGCATATCGCCCGATCAGCCTTCTGTACTTGCTGGAAAGTATTCATGGTTATGTCGATCCAGCTTTACTTAAAAAGAAATTGAGGGAATCTACTTCCTTTGGGAAATTTCTGGGTAAAAAAAAAAAAAAAAAAAAAGTTACTTACGTCACAGGATGCAAAGACAGATGTACAAATACATAATTAACAAACACACAAGAAAAGCGGGAACGTTAAGCAGAAGCATGTTCACATGGTAGGAGAGAAAACAGACGGAGAAGACTGGTGCTAAGGAGTCACCATATTGTATACTGATGCTGGGTAACACAGTAGCCAGGTTATGGAGGCGGGAAAATGACTAAAGGACCCGGAGAAAGCACTAAATGGAGAAGTGCGGAGGTTACTAGGAGTAGGTATAGTCTTAAAGAAATAAGAGGGTAAAGAATCAGAGGCGAGGGGTAAACAATAATAATAAAGATGAAGGCACAAAGGAGAAAAAGAAAAATTAAGGTGAAAATAGAGACGGAAGGTGAGAATGGAAGAAGGAAGCATCGAAGAAAAAAAAACTGCGTTACAGGGAGTTACATGCAGTTAAAGCCGGGTTCATGGTTGACGCCGAGATGTACGTCTGCTCTCATCTCTTTCTAAGTCCCAACACAGGCAAGAGTATTTTTGAAGCTACAGGCGCTCAAAGTTACGGCGGCATCATCACAAATGACGTCGTAGCTCGAGCATAAAAGCCTTGTCTCATCCCATTCTTATGTCTAAACCACAACCATACGATGGGAAATTGTATTCTATTGCCACTCCTTTTCCCAGTATTCCTCTCTGCCTTGTCTCTCTCCTCTTTGAAAGCATATTTCAACCCTTGTCTTTATTTATTTATTTTTTTTAATAAGGAGGGACAAGAAGAGGAACTATGTGGCAACGCGGAAGAAATTCCTTTGGTGAAATCTGTGGTGGTGCTTCGTTATCTTCAAGCAGAAGAGGAGCAGGTTGCCGTCCAGTTCTTGGAACAAAGATTTTTAAGAAATGAGAAAAACCCATATTTTCTCTCCACTTTCTAGTCGCTCTGATCCTAAATTACACGAAGCTACGGCATATTCTTATTAGCAACAGATTCGATTTACAAATATAATATATCTTAAAATTAATCTGATTTTTTAACCCTTAAAAAGAATCACTATCTTCCTTCTCTTGTTGATATCTGTCCCATTTCTGATATTTTTACCTTCAGCTCTGAATTAAATTCCTAGTCCCATTCATAACATTGTCGCGTGGAGTGAATTAAACGACAGTTTCAGAATAAAGACATATCGACGTCCTGAGGACTGAATTATGCAATCCCTATACAACTTACCTTTATATTCAAGATGGTCGAGTCCTCTAAATCTGGCGAGGCCTTTCAATGTTACTGGCATCTTCATCAAGACCATTGTTTTAGATGTGTGCGTGTTTTTCTTTCGATTACATGTGTGTGTCTAATTTACTCTAACTGTCACTTTCCCCCAACTGTTCTATGATGCCAAAGATTAAATGAAAATGATAAATGCACCGGCCGCCATATTGGGAATGTAGGTCATGTTTAAAATTAAGTGAATGTTTGGTTGGATTTTTAGCTAAGAATTATATACAAATATTATATTTATAATCACGTATGAGAGTGAATATATCTTAACGGAATTAAATGAATATTAAATTAATATAATCTTAAATGAATATATATTCCAGAATATGAGTGACTGATTTTACTAAGACTGCTATCCGGAGTAGTTTCTTTCGTAATATTTGTGGTTTAGCGGTTGAACATAATTTGACCGAAGTGACGGTACAAAGCTCTACGAAGAAAAAAAAATGTGTTGTGGTTGTTGAAACAATTTATTTTAAGGCCATTAGCAATGTGAGGCTCAGTCCGGGATAGGGTGGAGGATGTTGGAAAGTAGACGATACTGTAGGTACCATTCAACATTTGTCTGGTGTGACTGAGGGAAGACCTGTCAGGATGGAAGGCCACTGGGATCGGTGATCCCAGGACCTCCCAAGGGCTAAGCCAACCATCTACCACTGAGCTACAGCTCCTCGGTATGTGTTCTGGAAATTACAGAGCACGTTTCTAAAAGAGATTTTTCAATATTATTAGAGGTTTATGTATCACCTTAGATGCTGATATGTTTTGTTTCTCTTCTTGTAAGTGTATGGATAATCCCGACACTGCACTCTTCGAATAAGAACCTCATCTTCAGGGGTGCAGAATATGTTTGGACCCCTGAAATTTCCCCCGATCCAAATGTTATGTCCTAAAAATTTCCGACATATATCTTTATATTAAAATTTACCAGCTGGCCATAAGGCAAATAAATAATCATCAAGCAAATGATTTTATTCTGTAATTTATTTAAGGTTTGGCTAAGAATGATAGTGAACAATGCGTAATACAAATAAATTTAACGAAAAAAGTAGGTAAATAAGCTACAAATTCCACAAAAATGTCTTGGCTACTCACTCTAATCGCAAGCAAAGCACGCAACGCAAGCTTCCAAGGAAAGGAGCCCTAACGTTTGTGATAGACTTGTCATTGAGATCAGAACAGGTGGCACCGGTGCTTGATCCCGGGATCTTCTAATTACAAGCCAAACACACTATCGAATGATCTACCTTGTGTTACAATCATTACTGTCAATGTAATTATGCATTTCAGAGAAAATTCCATTAAATTGTTTGATGGTACGTCAATGTAATGCAGTGATCGATTTGTTATAAATTACGAAGAGGAGGGGATCCTAAAACTAGTGGTTGCTGGTAAGTTTCAACATACTACCTCTTTGGGTAGAAATACAAAGATTTTATCCCTGGTTGGGGTGATATTCGGAATCGACAACCGGGAATGTAATCCTCACGCACCAGGAAAAATCCCCTGCATCCTCCTCGGCAAATTGAACACGGTTTAAGTTCCGAAGAGTTCGTAAACTAAAAGAAAATTTACAGATTAAATGATGCAGTTAAAAGGATATGGAGTTCGTGAATATTGTAAAGATGAAAGTAGATCCGTCTCGTATTGATGTACAATAAAGCAGAAAAGGTGAAGAGGAAACTTTTGCAGTAGCAGAAGGTAATTTAGAGCGAGAATTAGGGTTTTGGTTTAGTATATCTACTCCAAACGTCCACCACCCTATCGATCAATATTACACACTCTACACCACTCGTTTTCAAAAACTATTTATCACTGACCCTTCCATACTCACAACCCGAAATGGAGGTATACTAAAAAATAGTACAACCACACGACATAATTCATAAAATAGGCACTCCAGTTGAAATAGATGGCACGCGGAGGAATACTAATGGCGTCACACTGTTCTGGCATTTTTCAGCTTTTCCATTCTTCTACTGTTTATAAGTTAAGCTAGAGCGAGTTAGGACCGGTTAGAAAAGTCAGGTTCGATTTTTTTTATACGCAGTTTATCATACAGCCACCTGTGATGCATCATATCCTGGCCTGCGCTGCGCTATCAGCTGTCTTTGTAACACCTGATAATACGCTGTAGTCTATTATTTGACTTAGCCAATGACGAAGAAATTCTGTAAATCGATTATGCATCGTCGTTGTTGTTGTTGTGTTATCTAAGATTTTTCAGCTTCCGGGAAATTAATTGGCGCCTTAAAATTTTTTTGTTTGTTGGCTCAAATTTCCCCCGAGCCTGGTTCGCCGGATCGGACATATTCTGCACCCTTGGTCATCTTCACGGAGGCAGATGGACAAACACGTTTTTGTTTGCCGATACACTTTTTCCCACAACATATTACCTCGTACTTCGCAGACTCCCCATACTTTTGTTTTGCGTGTCACAATACGGACAAAGATCTGGTTTTTACATAGGCCTTATAACCCTTAGAGAAATTCTATTACATCATTAGACCACAAATTTTACACAAGAACCATTCTCAGAAGGACAGTTTTATTGAAATCCGTCACTTATATATTCTTTGATATCATTGAAGATATTTTCTAAAACTTATATAATATTTATCTAAAACTTAAACCAAATATTCATCTTATTTTTAAGCATGGCCTACATTCAGTTACCCACTTATGGCAGGCGTTTTAGTCATAGCTCCCCAATACGGTGGCCATTACATTATCATTTAATATATTGAAACTTGGGTAGAAAAGTGGCAATCGATATTTTGAAATACACAAGAGTATAGTTTAACCGAATTTCCAGATTATATTATAAAATTCTCTAGCTTACAACCAACGCCTCCAGGAGGTTCCAGTCGACCGAGGCTATCCATCTAACCTTGTAACAAAGCAGATTCGATGTGCATCTTTGCACATTCCACTCACCCACACTTCGAACACTAAACCCGAATCCACCGACACTAATCAAGATCAAACAAATACTACATTCTCATTCCCACATTTTCCAATCCAGACTAGAATTTCCTACCAAACATAGATTAGTTTTTCAGCCTCCCCTCCCCCTTCCCATCTTAATCCGCACGAATTCTTCACCTCTGCCACCCTTAACCGGAGCCCACACATCGAAGAGATTCAGATGTAAGACCTGCTCCATTTGCATCACTTCTCCCACAGTTACTATAAATACTGCTTGCTAGTGGTCACACCACCTCCAAGGGTACACCTCAAACGTAATATACGTCTTAATCTGCAGATTCAGTGATGCATTTTTATGCAGGGGCAAACAGACGGACCCTTGAATATTCGCATTAACAGCCATCACCACTTCTGCGCCATCAACGAACCAGATGCTCCAGTTTCCTTCCAGTCACATACCACCATTTGTTTTTCTTTCTATAATACACATTCTGCTCCCTATGACCAAAACCTGAACACGCCCTCTGTGGGAAGGAGACTTCATTCACGGTGTGAGTGTAGCCTAAACATTCAATAACTTTTAAACTCAATCCAATTCAGACACAAGATCAGTAATTCCCACCAAACCTAGATTAGTTCAGTACACCCCCCTCCGAATCTTAGAAACATCTTGGTCTGTACGAACCCCCCTCCCCCCACACACACACTTCCAACCCAAAGAGGAGCCCACATATGCAAGAGACTTAGATGTATGACTTGCTCCATCATCGCTTCTACCACGGTCACTATCAATACAGCTACTGGTTACCACACCTTAATATATCCCAAAGGGTACATGCCTCACACGTCCGACGTAATACACATCCCAACCTCCAAATTTTGTGATGTCTTTCATGTGGGGAAACAGTTGGAACTGTGAACATTCGTAATAATAACCATCGCCACTTTTGCGACATTAACAAACCAGATGCCCCGATCTCCGTACACACACCAATTTTGATTTATCTCCTCGTTTTGTTATAATACACATTCTGTCCTCTACGACTAGCACCTTAAACTCCCTGCTTGCGAGAGGGAGCCTTCATTCGCAATTTCAGCATAAAAATAAAACCTGGTCTTAACTTTCAATACATATCTTCATTCGTCCCCTCCCCGCATGTCCTACATTAACAAACAATTTTCAATACATATCCGTACACGACTCCATCCTGAAACTTACACGTAATACGTTAGTCAACTGTTCCAAGACTAACGCGTCATCCACCGCGTGGCGCAACTGTAGCCTTTTTTATCTGTGTAGTGTTTCTTGTTTTATTTTCTCCAATTTTACCTTAAATTGACCTTTCGGCTTCCCATTGTATTAGTGACATATATGACCTGCGTTCAGTTGGCTGCATGGCCGCTTGTCCGTCTTCACTCTTGTTATGCGAACACGCCTTTGGCGAAACTGCCATGTTTTTATTGTTTGTATGAAGTTCTCGTTTGCCCTTCTGCCTACTAGTATGCAATTCTTTCCACATTTCATGATTAATATATGATAAAAGAAGGCACAAAAAAGTTACTTACATACCTGAAGTCACCGACACGAATACAGTTACTTCTCTCTCTCTCTCACACACACACACACTCACATGTGATGTGACAACGTTTAGCAGAGGGCGTGTTCACATAATAGTAATGAAAACAGACAAGAGGATTGGTGCTAAGGAGCTACCATGTCAACTGAAGCTAGGTCATGAAGGTGTGAAAATAATGAAAGGGGCCGAAGAAAAACATTGACTGGGGAAGAAAGTGGAGATAACAGGGAGGGTAGTAACTAGGAAACGGTGAGAGCCTTCCGAAAGAAAAAAACAGGGTAAAGAATCAGCGGCAGATGGATAAAAATAATAAATAAAGGGTCAGAGGAAAAAAACTGAAACTTCATCTGGACTCAGTTGACAGAAGAATGAAAAATAGAGTTGGAAAAGCAGTTAAAACACATTGAATTGTTTCAACATTCTTTTGTGAGCAGTAATTTTTCTAGGGATATTGCACCATTGTAGTACACCTTGTGAACCAACAATTGGAACACTACTTCGAAATCGACCACAAATACTTTCATTGTTCCCCCACTCCTTATCCTTCAAATACAATACTAATAAAGTGAAATAATAAAATAGATAAGGATAAAATGAATTATATGGGCGATAACAGCACTATGGCTTACGCCCGTCCCGATACGGGGGAAGCCCCTTATCATAGTCGTTAAATAAAATCATAAAAGCATATAAAAGCTGAAGTTGTAAAGTGTCTTCAGGAAAATAAAATCGTGTTAAAAAACTAAAGATGTATACAGTCTTTAGCATAAGTTAAAAACGTGAAGGCTGTAAACGGGCCTTCACAAAAATAAAATAATACTACATAAAACTTAACAGCTAACCAACACAATCATCTCAGATAGACGGAGATAAACCTGTCTCATGAACGAACATAAGAACTCTCCGAAGCATACTGGGTTCATCCCCTAACAAAATAAAATAGAAAATCAAGAATAATATTTAAAAAAAAAAACGGAAAAAATGAGAGAGGGAAGATGGAAGCACCGGAGTAAATACAGGAAATTACATACCGTTAAGGCCGGGTTCATAGTACGCGGAGAGGAAATAAATGTTCGTTTGTTCCCATCTCTTCTCAAGAAATAAAAGTGCCAGAACGAGTTCATCTTCTGACTGACGGCGGGATGTTGGAAAGTCAGACTAGTATATACATCCTCACACACTGAACCCACTCAAAAATCACCCAATTCCATCCTAAACTAACCAAGGTCAAACAAATCGTACACCCACATTTCCACATTCTCCAATCTGACCCAGACACAAGATCAATATTCCCCACCAAACCTACATTAGTTTTTCAACATCCACCTAATCTTAGAAAGATCTTGGTCCGTACGAATCCCTCCTTGCCACCACCCCAAACCGGCGCCCAGACATGCCAGAGATCCAGATGTAAGGTCTGCTCCATTTTCATCACTTCTCCCACAATCACTATCAATACTGCTAATGGTCGGTACACCCTCAATCCCAAGGGTACATGCCACACCCCTAATGTTATATACATCCTAACCTGCAAGTTCTGTGTTGCCTTTTATGTGGGGGAAACAAGTTCGAATTAATAACCATCGTCACTTCTGTACTATCAACAAACCGGATGTCCCAGTATCCTTGCACACCGAGTCCCACAATGCCAATTTTGATCTATCTTTCCTGGTTACCATAATCCACATTTTACCCCCTACGACCAGCACCTCAACACGCCGTCTGTGGGAGAATGCCTTTATTCACGGTCTGAGCGCGAAAATAAAACCTGTTCTTAACCTTCAATAACTAAGCTCCCCTTTTCCTCTGCATTTTCAACATATTTCATTCCACGATCCCACCTTGTACTTACGCGCTATACTATTATTATTATTTCAAGTTCCGGAAATCTACGCGCTACAGCAGTCAATTGTTCTCCAGTTTTGATACTTTGTACTTGTACTTTGTGAACACGTGAACTTCGCTCTCATCCTCTATACTTGAAAAAACGTGTAATACACGAAATATAGTACTTTTTTATGTGTATATGTGAATGTGTGATCTAATGCGAAACTAAGCTGTATTATCCTTTTTTCTCTCCTTCATTTGTCTTAAATTGCCCTCCCGGCTTTCCTTTGTACTAGTTATATATATATATATATATATATATATATATATATAAAGGACACGTTCTTCATCGGGGTTTAATGCACTTACCCGCTTCGGGGGTCTGCGGTACACTATCTTACAGCATGAATGGGATTGTCTTTCCGTTTCATGTGACGCAGTTAGCACGGAATGCGCTATTTTGAAGCGTTTATGCAGGAAATGAAGGTACTAAGTACATTTCTAAGAAGTTATGGTACTACCAAAGTAAGTACTCCAGCTCGAACATGCCGGTCGGGTGGCCTAGCGGTCTGCGGCGGTAGGCCATCGACTCGAAGGTCCCGGTAGGGAAATGGGTGTGGATTTTAACAGCTAAAGGAGAATCGTGACGGACCCAAGCCCAAAGTTACTAGACTGCCCAAAGCCCATGTAAAAATAAAGTTTACCAAAGTTTTAGCTCGAACGACTAGAACAGAGTAAAAATAAGTTGCAAATACACAGCTGTGTTTGCTAAACCATCCGTCAAGGGAACTTATCTGTAAAACCCCGCATATGTTTACTAGCGGTGTTTAAATGATGAGAAGCACAATGTCGCTGAAGCAACAATTCCGACAAGCAGATCAACATTGATCTGGGAAACAAGTACAAGATATTTGCTTTAAACAATATACATATATTAACACATTCAGTACGTACGGATTCCATATATTCCAAACTAGATGATACTCCGTTGTGACATTTGATTCCCTTATTCGTAAAACTTTGGTAAATTTTATTTTGATATGGGCCAGTCTAGTAACTTTGGACTTTGGCCCGTCACGATTTGCCTTTTGCTGTTAAAATCCACACCGATGCCGGGATCTTCGAGCCGATGGCCCACCGCCGCAGACCGCTCGCCCACCCGTCCGGCTCCCTTATCCATCATCAAAAAACTTTATTTTTATATGGGCCAGGTGAGTAACTGGTGACTTTGGCCCGTCAAGATTATACGTCACGTTCTCGTTAAAAGACATCCATGCCCTTGCCGGGACCTTCGAGTCGTGGGCCTAACACCTTATTCATCAAAGAGCAAACGTGGAGTTTTAATGAAGTGATTAAAGCATGAACGGAACAGTACGCGTAGTTGACAATGGCAACATGTTGTGTTACAGCTTCACTGCTGTCTCCGCACTGCAATAGTCTGACCTCAAACGCACTGATAATCACATTATCAAAAAATGAAAAAGCAGGATAAACTTCGTAAACCAGATTTTCCCCACGCATATGTCAACATAGGTCCGTACTTCCGTGCAGAAAGTTGGTTGAAGATGACCGAGTGAAGCCGGATGAGGAAATACCTATCATGTAACGAGACCTGTGGTTTTTAGGTAGTTTTCGAAGAAAAATATACCTATTGAGATCGGTACGATATGAAAGTGTGTATATGTGTATATACAGATGCTTATCAGAATAATGGAAACACCTGAAAGTAAGTGCAACTTACCAGATTAATATGGTGTCGGGCCACCTTTCGCCTTCAGAACAGCCTTGATGCGACGTGGGATGGAGGCATAGAGGTCGTGAATGGTAGCAAGTGGAATATTACACCATTCCTCGTGCAGGGCATCGGCCAGTTCTGTGAGAGAGGATGGAGGTGGAAATCGTCGCCGGAGTCGTGTTTCCAAGATGGACCACAGATGTTCAATTATGTTGAGATCTGGGGATTGGGCGGGCCAGGGGAGGTGTTGAACTTCATCCCGATGTTCCTCAAACCACGCTGCAACAACTCCAGCTGTGTGAATGGGTGCATTATCATCCTGGAATATGGCGTCATTGTCCGGGAACAACATCCGGACCATAGGATGCAAGTGGTCTCCTAAAATTGCGACATAATCGTTGGCAGTGATGCGTCCGCGAAGTGTGACCACAGGACCCAATGAAAACCATGATATTGCGGCCCACAGCATCACCGTGCCGCCGCTATGTTTCACAGTTGGGCGGAAACACTGCAGATCATACGCTTCTTTGGGCGTTCTCCACACATAAACACGGCCCGTGGTTTGGAATAGGGTGAATGGTGACTCATCCGACCATACCACACGTTTCCAGTCGTCAACGGTCCAAGTTGCATGG